>CM064487.1:128433524-128523524 GCA_032716605.1 Paralithodes platypus
AATAGGGCAAACTTCTTAAATTGTCAAAACTAATGGGGCTAAGCATGAGGAAGATAGGGGTCCAGAAACAACACCCCCATTAAGAATTAATTAGATTCAATACAGGCTGCGACAGCTTCGAAAAGTAAAGATAGCATTAACAACCTCCCTGTATATGCTGTGCATCACTGGATTTAACGAATGCTGTTGCCAGGTATAACGTGTGGATGTAAGAGCTTAGTCATATGTGGAGAAACGATACCCATATCAAGCATCAAAGATGTAAGAGCTTAGTCATATGTGGAGAACCGACACCCATATCAAGCATCAAAGATTTTAAGAAGTTTCGCTCCAATTACCATAATCCTCAAGGGGTTAAACTGATCTGTCTGCACACAAACATTAAGAGATCCTATATCAATAATGGCAAACCCTCTATTTCTATGATAACGACTTTGGTACCTATATTATCAAATCTTATAGCAATCTCTTGCGAAAAGTTATTTTTTTTTGTCATCATCACTACTAGTATTTGCCATTGTTTACAAAACTTAATTATGTCTGTTAGGTATAACCTCTCTGCAGGTTAACACTATATCTATATGTAGAAATAAGAGGCGACAACAATTATTCCACCAAATAAATTGATATTCACACTCGAGGTAATCAAATGTTTAGAAAATAATGTGTGTAGTATGATCTCTGTAAACATATTATCTGCTTAACATTAGTAAATGATACCCTAAACAGGGAAGCTCTCTCATAGTTAATAGGCTCAATCAACGGCTGAATGTGAATAACTATTTTCATGTTTGAAGACGTTAGTAATAAAAAAAATATCAAATTATGGCAAATAAATAGCTTGAGGAGGGGAGGACGGGGGGCGGTGAGGGGGAGGAGGGAAAGAGTGGGAGGAGGTGGGGGGGGGGGTGAGGAGGAGGGGGGGGGGGGTGAGGGGGAGGAGGAGAAGAGGGGACATAACATCCTCGTCTATAACTTTGAATACACTATAGATTTATGAAGCAGCAGGCAGTCCACTTAGCTCCCCGGGAGCCACATTATGCTACTTAACTTTTGCTGCAACGTGCCGTTTATAATTTCCACTTCATTTTTGCCAACGCTGTAGTAGCCTCTCTTAATTTCGTCTTTAGTTCCCAGATTTTTTTTCTTAATTAACCTAATAAGAAATTTTAATCACTGTCAAACTATATCTAAAGGGTATTTTCTGATATACATAAGGGTTAATCAGGCTGTTTCATAAACCATTCCCAGTCTTTCTTCCACCCTTCAAGTAAACTATAGAACTCGCTCTCTCAATATATTTTCCCACCATCCTATGACTTAAACTGAATCAAGCTGTGTGTGTCTAGACATTTTGACTTTTACGTACCTTGACTTTGGCTCTCAATCTCTCTTTCAATGTTTTGGGGGACACTAAATACAGGGAACTTTGCCTTTTGTCTCCTTCATGCACACACATATGTGAGAGAGAGAGAGAGAGAGAGAGAGAGAGAGAGAGAGAGAGAGAGAGAGAGAGAGAGAGAGAGAGAGAGAGAGAGAGAGCGAGAGAGGAGAGAGAGAGAGAGAGAGGGAGAGAGAGAGAGAGAGAGAGAGAGAGAGAGAGAGAGAGAGAGAGAGAGAGACGAGAGAGAGAGAGAGGAGAGAGAGAGAGAGAGAGAGAGAGAGAGAGAGAGAGAGAGAGAGAGAGAGAGAGAGAGAGAGAGAGAGAGAGAGAGAGAGAGAGAGAGAGAGAGAGAGACCGTACAGTAACAATGACAATCAACCAACCTACGTCATATCCCTCTCTTTGGTGCCTTATCTTCTCCTTACACTCCAATACGACTATACCCATAATGAACATCCGGTAATACTAGTAGAGGATATATAGCCTAGTTCTAATGATTGGATCTAAATTTCACATGATTAAATATAAAACCTTACCCCGTAATTTCATCATTACGGCAACAAAATGGCGTCTAAAGTAAAATGTGGCTTATTTCTACCACACTATGATGTCTAGATAGAACGGCCATATCTTTGTTCTCGGGGCATG
Source organism: Paralithodes platypus (assembly GCA_032716605.1). Taxonomy (NCBI): domain Eukaryota; kingdom Metazoa; phylum Arthropoda; class Malacostraca; order Decapoda; family Lithodidae; genus Paralithodes; species Paralithodes platypus. The sequence continues at coordinate 128,435,557 of CM064487.1, forward strand.
AATTGGTTATACGTTTGCTGTCAAAATGTCCTTTTCTTTCAGATAACTGAGAGGATACCCATACATAAATTTATCAAAGAGGCGACATGTGGTTGGAAGAGGAAAATGTAAGTTTCTAGGCTATGTTAACTAAATAACTAGATATATATAATTTCATACACACACACTCACATATATATATATATATATATATATATATATATATATAAATATAAGAGAGAGAGAGAGAGAGAGAGAGAGAGAGAGAGAGAGAGAGAGAGAGAGAGAGAGAGAGAGAGAGAGAGAGAGAGAGAGAGAGAGTTGATGTAGCATTATTTGTTCAAGGATGTTTCGAGAGTGAAAACAGAAATGTTTTAGGTTGTAATTCTCATTCCGTTTTACCGATTCTAAACCAAGGGTGCTGTTTAGGGCCTACCTTGTTTCACCCCATTAGTTTGACTATTATACAACGATCCATCCTATTATGTTGGAGAGAATAAGACGTTCCCTGCTTTCAGTGTCGATGTTTTCCTGGTGAGATTAAGTGAGCCGCCTAACTAGTAAAAACCGACTCTCGAGGGATAGTATTCTACCGAGGAGGGGGAAAACAAATACATAATGTGACGCCGCCCGGCGTGGCCAGAATGGTTGCGTGGGGCATTGCAGCTCGCTAGCGCTCGCCAGGATGGGGGGATGGGCTACAGTTGTCCTAGAATGATCTGCTTTGTGTGATTGGTGTCGTGTGGCCACAGACAGTCTAGAAATGGTCTTTGTTTTGGTCTGTGACCGCGCCTTGTATTTTATATTCGCTATAATATAAATGTTGCTTGTGTGAGAGGCGAGCGAGAGAGGGTGAGGGGGTACACCTGGCAGCGGGGTGAGCTATCACGCGGCTCGCTTGGGCGCTGACGGCGTTGGCGGCCGGGTGGTCAACTAGTCCCTGCCCATCGCGGCCTCGTGTTTTTTACCAGCTCAGAGCTTGCCTGACACGCGTATCGTCTACATCCTTTGCAATTCTGTCCCCCATACTCGCCACTTTGCATACCGTTTCTCTCTCTCGACTTCTCCTTTCTCATTCTCTAATCTTTATTAAACTCAACATCCCTTCTGGTTTCAGCATAGAAGTTCACCGTCGACCAGTCGTATTGTACGCGAAGCTCTCCGATATTTCTATGTATGAGGTTTGGAGAGACGGACTTTTCCGTGTGTGTCCTCTCTCGGGAAGGTTGTAGACCGGTATATGTCTCCCTGGCAAGGTGTTGAGTGATTCTGCGTGGTTATTTAAAGCTAGACTAGGGGTAAGGTTACTGTGTCGTTGTCTCCGATGTGTGCAGTGTTAGCTAAGCCCTGCACGACATCGACAGGTACTGTGGGAGCCTAAGTTGTCTTCGGGTGGGTTTACTTTGCGAGCACAGCGCTGTGGTGTGAGAGGGCCATAGCCTATCCCTCACAACATAGTGCTGCCTCTTTGTGTTGACTTCTGAGGGATCGCCAGGATAGAACTAGGTACTAGAGACCTAGATTTATCAAGAGAGCATCCCCGTCATATAATGTAATCTTCATTATACCACCTTCGGACAACGTTAGGCTACGAGCCGCATGCTCACCCATTGTTGCCCTGCCTTGATACCCCAGCTAGACTTTATTAACTGAGCAGACACTGGTTAGAGATAATCCCCCATTATTATATGTATGCAACATGATTATTCACTGCACTTTTGAGCCGAGGTTGTTGTTGAGTTGCACAACCCTAGTAGGCTGTTGCGTTGTGTCACGAAGCATTTCTTTAGTTGTCGAGCATTACTACCTTTGCGCAGCCTTTATTATTCGCCTGCCTATTATTACTATATGTCCTAGTATTTATTGTGACCCGTATTCTGCATTATAATTGTTCAAGATTCTTTACGAACATCTTCCCAGCATCAGACTTATTTCAGAAGTTTCCAGTTGATGTTGCAGGACTAGCATTGCACTTTCTTTAATACAGGAGTGCCAGTTATTTGAGTATCTACCGTAACGTTAATTAATCACGTTAACTATCTTTTCTTTGTGTAACATAATCGAGTAATCTTTTACTGTTTGAGAATAGGCTGTTTCATTGAGCGTCAGCCGTGTGTGTGCACCAGTTACCGAGTCATAGGATACCTTGTTGTCCAGGCACGACTCAGGGCGGTAATGGTGTTTTGTTTTCCAGTGTTTAAGGCAGGGCTTGGATCTAGTGTTACCGTTGTTGCATTTTGCCATTATCTAGTCCAATGTTGAAGAGCCCTGTGTCTTTGAGAACCTGGATCGTAACAATAAAAAGACTTAAAAGGGGGTGGGGAGTGGGGGAGTTTTTTTGTTTTTTATTGAAGGTAGGTCTGGAGAGGTGTTTCAAAGGTGCATATACGACATTATAATTATAAGAAAGACTCTAAAATTGCAAATCGATACCAAACCAGCAATATTTAATACACAAAAAACACCACAATAATCTAACAATGCGTTGGATCAGCTAGTGCAAAGGAAAACCAATATTCGTGCTTCAGTAAGTTAAAGGGGGTAGAGCAGTTGAAAATGTTGAGGTAGATGGAGTTACTAAGCATTAGTAATTGGAATTTCACCCTGGTCTATGGACTACATAACTAGATCAGAACTCTGTAAATATAGTCTTTTATATTCCCAGCTATGGGGTATGCCAGCCTGAGTATATACATATTTCAAGAAGAGTGAGAGCTATGAACTTTACTTTTCGATTCCCAGGAGAATCACATTCTTTAATTAATTTCATTTGAGGGTGTTTAGTGTTGAGAGTGAGATTTATTAATTATGATTATTTCTATAGGTTCAGGAACAAGTTAGATGCGAGGTCAGTTCTCTGAGATTTGCGCCCCATAATATGTCCTTTTCTCTCACATAAGCATTACGCTATTCATAGTGCAGTTCGGTCCAGTACATGCTTAGCTTAATATCCAGTATTCGATAAATGGATATTAATCTAGGATATGTGCTGAACCTTTAGCTGTCTTGATGGTGTACCGGTAATGGTTACAGTGATTAAGTTCTGTATGTGTTGTCCCTGGTTCGAATCCCGGGAGGATTACGTGTTTTCATAAATTTAATTTCAAGGTGTTTAGCGTTGGGAGTGAAATTTAATTAATTATGAATAATATTTCTAACATTTGGGAAGAGTCAGCCAAGAAATAGGTTTGGACATTTGCAGCATGATTGCTCTAACGGTCAGTGCAATTCAAGTTAGGAGTCTAACTTTGAGAGTCATCTTTGAGTTACTAGGGGGTAGAGGTAAAGATTTCTGACCTAGTTACTGTATTATAGTGAATAGACTATATTTACTCTTGAAAAGATAGCCGTCCCAGAAGGATAAGTAATGGAGAAAACTCGATGAAAACGGGAGATAACGTCGTGGATATAATTGGTATCCCGGTGAGATAATAGCGTAAGATAAAAAGTGAAGTAGCACCGTGTACCTGGGGCAGAAAGTAGGCTTAGCCACTGAGATAAGTAGGGGGAATGAGAGACGTGACACAGCATAAGTGGTATAACCCGAAATAGTCGTAGTGGTTGTTCAAATTAAGGGGAAATATAATATTATTTATATATGTATATATGTATATATTTATGTATTCAGTTTCCTTCCTAGACCTCCATGAAGCTTAACAAATAAAAACACCCCCAAGACCCCCTGCGAGATGAATCTGTACATTTGTTTGTACCTCCTAAATTACCGACTCGCTGTCACTCGAAAGAACATAATCGACACCTAAATGACACAAATGGCCTTAACATTGAAGACATGGGGCAAAAGGTCGTAAAATAACCAAACTAAATGGGCGAACATCTAAAAAATAATCAAAACTAATAGGGCCAAATATGAGGGAGAAGAATATCTATGTGTAGTTTCTTTCTGAAGGGCAAAATCATTGGTAACAAGGAAGGGACTACACAATTAGACACACTGCTACTTTTGTGTTAGTGATTTCTAGTGTGTGGGAGGGGGACTTACAGAACTTTTGCTTCTTGTTGGTGATGGAGACTTGCCTTGTTATGGGTTTTAATGACTGGTCCACACCGCAGTCTTTAATAGAGTTATAGATGATTCTCTTTTGGGTTCTGGAACTCTTCTTGGCCAGTCTCACACCACAACCTTTAATACTGTTAGAGGTGAATCGTTTCTCAAGTGGTGCTGGTCTCGTACATGGCTGGTGAGCGAGGTGCCTCATGGGTGTCTGTCTCACACACGACTGTCGAGCAAGGTACCTTGCTGGGGTGTCAGTTTCACACTTGGCTGGGGAACGATCACAAGCTTTCGCCAGTCTTGCACTTGGCAGCGAAGAAACAAAAAGGGGTGAGGTTTTGATACTGGTTGCTTGGTTGCTGGTAATAGTGATTAATTTGCTTGTGTTGTCATGGTTGATGGTGTTGAGTTCTAGAATGTCCTGTTCTGGTTCTTCTGTTACCTTGGGGTGGTAGAAAGCATCTTGTTTTGGTGGTAGCTGGCACGGAGGTTGTTCTGAGCGAGAAATGCACTCTTAGCCTCTGTGATGGCGGTGTGTATGTCCTTCTGGTGTGGTCGCTGGGGTGGTAGCCACTGAGACTATTCTTAATGTTGGCATTACAAACATGGATATGAACAGTCCACTGCAGACATACTTTGCCTTATTACACATAAGTTCACCAAACACTTGATCTTAATCAGGAAACCCATACAATAGCCCTTGCTATCTTCAAAGTATTTGATCGAGTATATAGCACCGCTCCTTGTTATGCAAACTTTCTAATATTGGACATCTCTATAGGCTTCGTAAATTAATTCCATTATATTTTTGGAGCCTTGGGAACAATACATGCAGTGCATTGACAATGATGAAAGTACTTTATGTCATTCGGCGATTATATGGTATATTTATTCAACAAAAGTACACTACAAATTATATCTACCTTCTTTATCAGTACATGAAGATATTCTAAACTTTTAACTTGTTACAAGTCCAGAATAATAACAACCAGGCGTTCTGTATTAGTATATAACATCATTACATTTTGGTTGGAAGTATTTTAAATGAGACACGAATTATAATAGGTATTATTTAAAAATAATCACCATTTCAAATACTGAAGATACAGGTATGAATAGATTACACAAAATAGAAAGTAGGTATACTAATTTATGATCTTTGTTCGAAAAGAAGGGAAGAGGAGTGGTTGCAGATGCTGCCCCCGATATGATAATGAGAGAGAAGGCACAGCAAGAACGTTATTGGGGTAGGGTGGTGGTGAAAATGGCTGCTATCAGACTGAGGTACTGGGAGTAGAAAAAAGGTGCAAATACTGGCACAATGCAAGCATTGGACGAAGAGGTTGGCCCTGTGATCATTATGGGTACAGAGTTAAGTGCCACCCGCAGACCAGGCATGGGTATTAATGTTATTGTCGCCTCAAGAAGATACTGGAAAACGATTAATAGGGTAAAGTAACTAAATGAAGCAAGTATAGATAAGTGTTGATGTTGAGGTCAGTTCGGTGACTGAACTGGTAAGAGTGAACTGCGTGGGATGGTGAACAGAGTGAGTTATTGAACTGGAGGTAGAAATCAGAGTGGAGGAGTGATATGGTGGTAGCAGTCTAGGGTTGAATAAACTGTGTAGTTAACTGAACTGTGTGGGCGAATGAACTATGGTCTGTTTTTATCCAGCTGACGGTAAATTGAATCACATAAATGATTTCTCGAAAATGTTATGAAACTGATATGTCGCTGCATCATATACATTATAATGTATATATACCAAGTTTTCAGAATTTACAAAAAAAAAAAAATCACTTCAAAATCTTCGTAATTGCTGAGTAATTAAGGTGAGGATATTGCATTATACCGTCAGCTGACAGTATAGTATATTGGGCCTACATATAAACCTATTGGGAGAGTGTGGCTAGTTGAATAAGCGAGGTGCTCGGAGTGTACTGGGTGACTGAATGATATAGGTTGTGGACTTAACGTAGTAGTTGACAGATTTTGTAGATGTGAAGTCCGTATAATAGTATACTGGTATGAGAAAAAAAGAGTGGGTGAGTGATGTTACTTGTTGAGTAATCTAGACGGTAAAGATAAATGAAAAGTTGGAGGCGTAGCTAGGCAGAGCGTTAACTTGGCGCTCATCTACGTGTTTTTGAAAATGGAAGCCTGTGATGGTGAATTATCCAGCATATTACATAGGGAATACTGAACGTTATCCAGATAACTAGAGTACCGGTACTGTATACCTCTCAAGAAAATACGTCCCAAATAGCCACATGCTCCAGGTTCCTCTTTACTGATAGGTGAACAGAGGCATCGAGTGTAAGGAAATTACCCATTCGTTTTGTCCTTTATGTTCTTTTTTTGTATGTGGATGAGGGGGACAAAAGGCAAAACAGCCTGTAACGAGTACCTCCCCCAGTGTTGAAAGAGTGACGGGACCTAAATCAAGGAATGTTCGAGCTAAAATGTCTGGACACAAGGAGTTTGAAGCCTGGAAACTAAACCCAGGTGTTCTTGGTTGTTAACATGGCATGCTAATCAATACCCGACAGAAGTAAACTATATTAAGTAAATTTAAAAAATCTAAGTTAACAGTTAGTTTTTTTTTTTTTTTTTTTTTTTTTCTATATTCCAACTTACTTCCTCTCGGGCATAGGCTGAGAGCCTTAACATTCACCGCTTTACAATGAACAGTGAAGCCCGTGAGGTCTTGTTCCAGTCTAGGGAGTGAGACATGTGAAGCACGTCGAGCACAACGAGCACCTGCCATCTTGCCTTCACATGAGGCACGGTGCTCACTCATGGCCCGAAACGACCCCATCTCCGAAGCCACCTCGTTCCCGTGCTTCACTGTCTCACCCCATACACTCGGACTCTCACACTTACACACACACAACGCCACCTGTTGAGCAGATAACTCACCAGACATTGCACCCCTATAGCATATTTTGAATTTGGAAATATTCATACAGTGCTATTTAATCAGGGAACAATGAGGGTATTTTATTGACGTTTCGGTGGGCTTGTGGTAATGCACTGATACCAGATACAGCACAAATTCCATCCCAATTATATCTTCCCATTGATACATCGGGATTTGAACCCGGGACCTCCGGATTACCAGGCCAGTGGCAAGACCACTCCACCACACCTCCTGAGTTGATTCTACTGAAGTTGATGAGAGGAACTGAATGAACAGATGTGAGCCGAATAGAAACGAGAAGAATGAGATACTAAACTGTGAGCTAATCAAACGAGTAACTGACTGGGTTTGAGCGAAGGTTTACAGTATTTGGCGAACAAGTTACAGTAGACTACATGGGGGTTAACCATTTCAGAATACTATTACTTGCTCATTGAATATACTCTGGGAACTGCTTGACTATTGCATGCAGTTTAGGAAGGTTTTCCCAGACATTTCCTAAACTGAATAAAATTGTCTAATGATAGCCAGACGCATATGAAGAACCTCGTCGTCATATACAAGAAGGGACAACTGAGTGGGATCATAGTACGCAAGATGTTGGTAATAAAACATGTATGATAGTTATTCTCACATAAGTTAAATTAATAACAGTCTAACGTCAGCGTCAACCCTGCTTAATACAGCCCTTAAATAATATGACATAACAATTGATATTAACTAATGTAAACTTATGGGAATAAACTTAATGTAGAGCGAACCAGTGCCTAATGGTTCCAGTTCTAAACAACTCAAGCAAAATAATCGTCTGTCTATTTTAACTTAGCCTACCTCAAAGTAAGACACCGAGTTATGCCTAATCTAATTCACTATACCACAGCCAAAATCAAACAAACCGATCAAACCAACCCACAGCTAACCCAAGCTAACCAAAGGTAGCCAGTTTCCAAAGGGGTTGGGTTGACCATGGGCTGAATTGGTCGTGTGTAGAGTGGTCATCCTGTTGGGTAAACATGTTGACACTACTCTGGTTGGCGCCTCTACTTGACAACGGAATGGTCTGGTCTGTTTACACGCCGCTGTTTTCAAAAGTTATTGTCTTATTCGAGTGTTGTTTGAGCCAAGTGAAAAATGCAGCCTTCAAATATTTGCCCTATCTTTGCAGTTTGCGTTGTTCGGTTCAAATGTTGAGAGTTTAACATTCAAGTCCACTTTGCCTAACGACAGTTGTGTACGAGTACGGGAACGAGTGAATGATTGTAGGTTGAAAATAATACAAATCGAAAATAAATATCTCGATTATTTGAGAACACGAAGAAGATTTATGAAATTGAGTATGCAATATAGTGAGTTTAAAGTAGCCCTACACGAATTATTTCAATCTCTAGGATTGTATATAAGATAGTAAAATGTGCGATATTAAATGTAGTGTAATTTGTTGTGCAGCAGTTTCTTATGCATATACAAAGAACTGTTTATGACCAAATACGCTCGTAAATAAATTATATAATTTGTTATTTCAATTTAGAGAGATGAAGAGTTCCTTTGATAAATTGCACAAGTGTGTGTGTACAATTATGTAAATTGTAGACAACAACCACAACTATTATTTTAATTACCAAACAATATATAATGCATTGATGCAACTTTAGACGATTATTATCAGTTAAGGAAAGACTTGTTGGATTGGGAAGACAATTGAAATCGTGAATCATAGATAATTCGTAAAGTGAATACAATCGTCTAAAGATAGCTAGCATACAGTGTAAGACATGCGACAATATATACTAAAAGGGTTAAAGCTTAATGTCTGACCGGGTTCACATGTCCAAGTAAATCATCCATTGACTTATATAGAATTCCAAATTTAAATTTAGTTTTTCCTGCTGAAAAGGACAAACGAAATTGCAAGTAAAGGGATTGGCCAGACTCCAACTATGAAAAAACCCTCGACACATGTCTCTCCCTCCATATAGCATGAAGGAGCAGTGAGCAGAAAGTTTTCCTTAACCTACTTTCAAAACTAGTTTACTATCTCCAGCAAGGGGGAAGAGGGAAGGGAAGTCGGATTGATCCAATTTAAAAATATTTCTTATATTAACAGTTAATAATATATTTAAAGCAGTTTCACCTAGCCTATTTGAAAGGTAACGACTTAAAATCTTAATTTTTAAAACAGTGTTTAGTGTTTTTGCATGGCAATTACCAACAAATATTTTAACTAAAGTATGTTTGTTTTAGTAGAGAAACTGTACTGTGACTAGGGGTGATAACAGAAAAAACAATAACATTTTGATAACGAAGATAAAACTGATAAGAGATAAATCATGAAGAACTATGGAAATTATGTAATATGGTGAAAAACTTTAGTAATATAAACTCCAAAATAAATGGAAAGCCCAGACTAAAGTGATGAATCAAAGTGAGGGGGATGGTACGATGGGAGATAGCAAGATGCTGGGGTACGGCCTGAGAACATAATGTGTGGAGATGGTGAGACTTGGGATTAATGGGTTTGGTTTTCAAGATCCCGTCCTCCCTCATGTTTAGACCCATTAGTTTTGAGATGCTAAGACATTTGCCTCATTATTTTGGCGATTTTTCTCGTAAGGGAGGTCTTGAATGTATTTTATTAAGCTTGATAAAGGTCTATGGAGTCTGGGAATTGAAAGACAGACAGGTATTTTATTTTAAACGATGAAATTATGACCCTTTTGTCAATATCGAAAACTGACGAATCGTGTATATTGACTGACGAACTTTTACTTTGGTTAAACATTTCAAATGTGTTGGCCTGTAAGATCAATCTTTGATTAACTTCAGTTCAGTTAAGTTTATTATAATATACTGAGTATGATTGTTTTTTCTTATTATTTAATTTTCAGATTATATTCAGGATCTTACATTATTGTAAGAAACTAACCCATTATATTATGTGCGATTCATACATAACAGAAAAAAACTAGGGTTTGAAATTAAATTATCCTATTTTAACAAGTCAATGTGGTTCTTTCATAAAACAAAAACTATAAAACTATTTAAGAACATTCTGAATATGACCTGTCAATACTAGTGTTTGAGGAAAGCTTAATACTTAATTGTCTCACGGTGCATTTCATTTCAACCCAGCCAGTTCATTGTTCTGGCATTATTTACTGTAGGTAAGGATAGGTTACGTAAGCTTTGATACATTTAAGTGAGATACGTCGTTTTTCGAGATCCCACTTTCCCTCATGTTTAACCCCATTAGTTTTCAGATTTTAAAAATTTTGCCCCGTTCGTTTGTCGATTTTAAGACATTTTGCCCCATTTCGTTGTCAATATTAAGACCTTTCATGCTATTTAGGTGTCGATCTCTTTCATGGCGAACAATGGTGAGCCTGTAATTTTGAAAGAACCGGTCTTCGGCCGAGACATTTTTCTACCGAAAAAAATACAAATTAATCTAGAAGGGGGATCTAATGGATGTTTTTTTAAGTTTGATGTAGGTCTAGGGAGGAAACTAAAAAACTTATGAATAAAAGAAAATATTGACCAAAAGGTGAACCATCCCCCCTTAATATGGTTAGATTATGTGCTAAGTGTGGCATGCTTAGAAAAGGGAAAATTGATGACCGTTGGAAATTCTAAGCCCTATGTGTTAAAACATTGATCGTGAGAAATTAACACCAAGTATTTGATATATATTCGATACTCAAATGTCTAAGCCCATATCACTCTAGAATTGGATATACATATATAAACATTATAGCATTATTACGATGCAAACAAATATTAACGATCATTCACGAAAATAGCTAAACAGAGGTCTTTAGGCAACATTGGCCAATCCTTTTAAGGGGAGATGGGCCGGTTTTTTGGTCTATTAATTCATGTAATCCTTTATTTCTTAGTTTCCTCGCTAGACCTCCATCAAGCTTTTAAAAAACACCATCTAGAGCCCCTTTCAAGGTTGATTTGTACATTTTTCGGTAGAAAAATGTTCCGGCCGAAGTCCGGTTCCTCTTAAAATTGCAGGCTCGCTGTCGCTCGCCAGGAAAATATCGACACCTAAATAGTACGAAAGGTCTTAAAATTGACGAAGAATTGGGGCGAAAGGTGTTAAAATCGCCAAACTAATGGGCTGAACGTCTTATAATCTCAAAACAAATGGGGGTTAACACGAGGGAGAAAGGGGACCAGAAAAATGGCCCATCTCCCCTTCACTGAAGCCCCATGGAAGAGACTGGTAGATCACTAGGTCTCACACATTCAGTTCAATTTATAGCTTTAACGTGTAATAAAAACATCCCATGCACAACTGGCCTCCATCCCCGTTCCGCCAATATTTCGGATACCGCGGCCGCCACAACTTTATCATTTCTTCTCAACCAGCAAGAAATCTCATACTTCTCTCGGCAAACACGTTTCTTAAGTTTCCGCCTGATAGCTGTTGGTAGGAACTTTGTGGGTGATTCTTTCCGCTGCGGGAGGGAAGCGCTTTTGTGGTGGTTGTGTTGTGTTTGGTGGTTGTGGTGGTGTTGGTTGTGGTTGTTTGGTGGTTGTGATGGTGGTTCTTTGGTAGGTATGGTTCTAGTGGTTGTGGTATTGTCTGGTAGTGGTTATGGTAGGCGTTGATGATAGTTGTTGCTGTTGGTTATGATGTTTAAGGTGTTGGTAGTGTTTGTTTGGTAATTGGGGTTCTAGTGGTTGTGGTTTTGTCTGGTAGTGGTTATGGTAGATGTGGAAGATAGGTGTTGGTGTTTAGTTGTGTTAGTGGTGGTTATGGTTCTAGTGGTTGTGGTGTTGTATGTTTGTGGTTATGGTAGGTGTGGAAGATAAGTGTTGGTGGTGGCTACGGTGTTTAGGTGTGTCGGTGTAGTTTGTGATTGTTTGGTAGTTGTGTTGGTGGTGGTAGTTTGGTAGTTATGGTTCTAGTAGTTGTATTATTATTATTATTATATGAGATGCCGAAGTCTCCAACCAGGGTGCAGAAACACCATCAAGATCAAATCCACACAAAACACCCGGAGGCACTGGAGAGAGACTATGGCAACTTAGGAAAAAATAAAAACATGCACTGTATACTGTACTGTACATATACACATATTAAACACAGATAACATATTATGCAGTGGAGGATATCAAGCTTAAATATAATACAATAAAATAGAATAAAATAAGTTTAAAAATTAGAATTAATGCTGCAAAAAAACATTAACTCTAGACTTAAATGTTTGTAGTGTTGCCTAGTAGTGGTTATGGTTGTTGTGGATGATGTGGTATGGTGCTGGTTATGGTTGTCGGTTGTATTGAGGGTGAGTTTGGTTGTTGGTGCCTGGTGATTGTTTGGAATGTACGTTACCGCCTGATAGCTGTTGGTAAGAACTTTGAAGGTGATTCTTTCCACTTTAAGTGGAAAGAGCTTTTGTGGTGGTGGTTTTGTATGGTGGTTATGGTGGCGGAGTTTGTAGTGTTTTTAAGTGTGTGTGTGTGTGTGTGTGTGTGTATGTGTGTGTGTGTGTGTGTGTGTGTGTGTGTGTGTGTGTGTGTGTGTGTGTGTGTGTGTGTGTGTGTGTGTGTGTGTGTGTGTGTGTGTGGTTATGGTGGTTAGATGGTGGGTGTGTGTTATCGTTGGATGGGGGTCGCTGTACTTGTGATGGTGGTTGTGGTGTTATGGTTGCTTGGTGGTGGTTAAGGTGTCATTTGATAGTTAGGATTTTGGTGAATGGTGTCGTGTTCTTTGGTGGTGGATATAACAGTTGTGATGGTGTTGCAAATGGTCGTTTGGTGGTTGTGACGTTAATGTTATTCGTGGTGGTTATGGGGATTGGCGTGATTAATAGATGGGGCTTGGTTAGTTGTGGTTGCATTGTAGAGTGGTAACTTTGGTTGATGTGATTTTGAGGTTGCAGTTGGTGATTGCGATAGTGATAGTTTTGATGCAGGGGGTTGTGGTAGATATTGTGTTAATAGCGTTGTGTTGGTTCCTGTGTTGTCACTGGGGAATGTGAAGGTGATGGCGTGTGCGCTATCATTAAGTGGGGTCACCTGCTTTGTTTTATCTTTCTCTCTTTCTCTGGCTTGTATCCATTCGGCTCCATTCAGCCAATTGTGTTAAGACGTTTATCCCCATCCAGGTGTCGATTTCTTCCCGGCGAGAGATAGCGAGCCAGCATTATATATAGAAATCCGGCTTCACCGGAGACATTTTTCTATCGAAAAATTTACAAATTCAGCTTCCTGTAAAACAAATATATATATATGCTGGCATGCTACCGCTCGCCAGGAAAATATTGACACCTGGATGGGGGTAAACGTCTTAAAACAGTAGGCTATATGGGGCGGAATGGATACAAGCCAAAGAGAGAGGGAGGGAAAGAGAAAAACAGCGAGGTTGGCCCCCTTAAGCAGCTTTGGTTTTGGTGTTGCAGTAGGTTTGATTTCCCTGCTTACTGTGATGTAGGAGGCTACTGTATGGTGTTTGCTGCTTTTCCTTTGTGTAGTCATGGTTCTTGGCGATTGTTTTGGAGTTTGGTAGTATGCTGGTGCTAGATGGTATGATGATGAGTTTATGAATCTGTGTTTGTGAATGAAATGATGGTGAGTCTATTGCTGATGAAAATATTTCGGAAATAATGCTGATTATGTTGATGTAGATATATAGTAATTTAATTATGCAAAGGCATAATTTTGCAAAGGCCCTGTTCCGAATAAGTAGACTAAAATTCTTGAACATTAACCTATATAACTCCCAAGCGACTAGAGCATTCAAGCTAATACTTCTGCCATTTGGAAAGGGTCAGCCAGGGAATAGGTATGAAAATGTAAGTCATACTTCCATGCATGCCACAACAAAAAGTAAGTCATTCTTCAATGCACGCCTTAACAAAAGGTAAGTCATTCTTCCATGCACGCCACAACAAAAGGTAAGTCATTCTTCCATGCACGCCACAACAAAAGGTAAGTCATTCTTTCATGCACGCCACAACAAAAGGTAAGTCATTCTTCCATGCACACCACAACAAAAGGTAAGTCATTCTTCCATGCACACCACAACAAAAGGTAAGTCATTCTTCCATGCACGCCACAACAAAAGGGAAGTCATTCTTCCAAGCACGCCACAACAAAACGTAAGTCATTCTTCCATGCACGCCACAACAAAATGTAAGTCATTCTTCCATGCACGCCACAACAAAACGTAAGTCATTCTTCCATGCACGCCACAACAAAAGGTAAGTCATTCTTCCATGCACGCCACAACAAAACGTAAGTCATTCTTCCATGCACGCCACAACAAAACGTAAGTCATTCTTCCATGCACGCCACAACAAAACGTAAGTCATTCTTCCATGCATGCCACAACAAAAGGTAAGTCATTCTTCCATTGTTACGCTGGCCAGCTTGCCAGAATGCTCTCGTAACTCGCTAGCACTCGCAACTCGCTAGCACTCGCCAGGGCAGTGAAATGGGCTACAATAATCGTAGAACGATGTTCTTTCTTTCATAGAGTTCATGTTGTCACAGGCAGATCAATGGTGGTCTTTATTCTTGTCTGTGACACATGGAAGTATTTTATATTAGTGATAGAGTATAAGATGTGTAGTGTGAAGTTAAGGAGAGAGAGCGCGGAGGAGGCAGCGCGGTGGTATTATGTGCGTGTGTATGTACGTGTGCCCCCCCTCGCTCGGGCGGGGTTCCCACGCTCTTGATTGGCCGGCGGGCCTGGCTACGTCATAGGACGCTTGCTCTTCGTGACGTAGTGGTCTGTGATTGGAGGCCGCTGTCCTGGGAGGGTGGTGCGGGCTCCTGCCCGCGTTTCTCCTGCAGAGCTTGGCATGGCGTGCTTGGTCCTACATGTCCTTTGCAATCTGTCCCCCATATAACCCCCTATACTACTTTCTCTCTCTATGAACTTCTTCCTTTTCATACTTCTCTCTTTATTCAATTACTTATCCCTTCTGGTTCTGCATACGACTTCCATAGTCGGCCAGTCGTATTACCAGCACCAGCTCTCCATACATGTTTGCACTAGTTTTAGGGATTATTAGAGTCATAGTCATATGGTAGCCTAGTGTTGGGGTGCTTCTAATTATTGAGCTGTTCTTTCCCATTATTTAATGCTAGACAGTGGAAGGTATCTTTGGTCGTTGTCTGAGTTATGTATGTGGCAAGTCAGAGCCTGTAGAACATCGACGAAGCTAGCTAGCCTGTAACCCTTGTGCATATTTTCCTTTGCGAGTGTAGCAGTATACAGGTAAAGGGCTTTTGCCTACTCTTACCTGTATGATTGCTACCTCATTTTGTTGACCTTTGTGGAGCGCCAGGGCAAGACCAGATACTAGAGATCTGGACTTACCAAGAGAGCCTCCAAGTCACGTAACGTAACATAAGGGAAATCTGTTCAAGGGGAGACAGTAGGCTACGAGCATGCTTGCGCTCTGCCTAGTTTCCTTTTTTTGCCACTGCTAGACTTTATTAGTGAGAAAGACAGCATTGTGTATATTAACTTTCATTGTGTATGCTTTAAGAATTATTCACGCCTTATTTTAGCCTAGGTTGATGCATAGTGCACAACCCAGTTTGGTTGTTACGTTGGCTAAGGAAGTACTGTTTTTGAGTGGTTATTATTAGTGCGGTCACAGAGTTGTTGCACTCCCTTGTTATATATATATATATATGTATCCTACTTATTGGTGTATTTAAGATACACGCTTTGGTGTCCTGCCCCTGCATTATTTCTGTTCTCTAACGAGCATCTTAGAGCATCAGACCTTTTCAGAAGATTCCATATCTGATTGCTGTAGGACTAGACTTCCAGTGTTTTCATAGAGCATTGAAGAGTTTAGTGTTGAGTACAGACTCACACTAAAGGTAATGTAAGCAATTATTCCTTTATTAAACCTTATATAGTTTATTAAAGCATTGTTATTACTTAAGAGCATTTTCGTAACGTAAGTACTCCTGTTGTGAGTTGGCTTTGCCGTCACCGGAAAGCCTTTGTAGAAGTGCACTAAAACCCAGTTAATTGATACCCTGTTATCCAGTAGATTAACTCTGGAGGGTTTTAAGTGTTTTTGTTCACCGGCGTAATAGTTCGAGGGTTTGGAATTAGCGTACCGTTGTAATAGATATAACAAATGGCCGTTGTTGCAGATATAGCCTATCATCTAGTCCATTATTAAGTGCCCTTGTTTATTTCGTAGTGCCGGTTGTAACACCATGCACGCCACAACAAAAGGTAAGTCATTCTTCCATGTACGCCACAACAAAAGGCAAGTCATTCTTCCATGCATGCCACAACAAAAGGTAAGTCATTCTTCCATGTACGCCACAACAAAAGGTAAGTCATTCTTCCATGTACGCCACAACAAAAGGTAAGTCATTCTTCCATGCATGCCACAACAAAAGGTAAGTCATTCTTCCATGCATGCCACAACAAAAGGTAAGTCATTCTTCCATGCACACCACAACAAAAGGTAAGTCATTCTTCCATACACGCCACAACAAAAGGTAAGTCATTCTTCCATGTACGCCACAACAATAGGTAAGTCATTTTTCCTCGCATGCCACAACAAAAAGTAAGCCACAGTTCCTCGCATGCCACAAAAGGTAAGCCACTTTTCCTTGCATGCCACAATAAAAGCTAAGCCATTTTTCCACGCATGCCACAACAAAAGGCAAGCCACTCTTCCGCACAGGCCACAACAAAATATAAGTCACTCTTCCTTCCTCGCATGCCACACCAAAAGGTAAGCCACACTTCCTCGCATGCCACACCAGTCGCCTTCATTGATTTCCCACTTTTCTCACCTCGTTGGGGTTCCCAGAGATGGCCACTCTTGAGCTTGTGCTTCTGTGGATTCTCTAATGTGACTACACGGAACTAAAGTATATTATAATGTAAAAATTGCAAAATAAACAAACCAAAACTTATACGAACACAGTAAAACGACAAAACAACTAATCAAAATCGCTATGTGGAAACAACGCTTAAGTAAAACAATAATTTATAAATAAAATAACACAATCCACGACATAGGGTGTACATCACTGCATGAGCAAGTTAATCTGTTTCCCAAGCAAACTAATCGCACACATAACGCACTATCGTCACGTTCAAGGAATTAGTCAATTTGGGAAGTCGGGGACGTTCTGGTAAATTTTTATTAAACTCTGCATGAATAAAGAAACTACAATTAGTGTCAAAATGTTCTATTAAAATCAAATTTGCAACTTGACAAGACATTAACAATAGTACAAAATACAAATGGCTATCACTAACGATAGTGCTATCGGGTAGGTAGGTAGATAAGACTAAGCTTTTGTGGGGTTAAAACGACTATATGTTTGCTTCGCGGGATGCAAATTCAACTCTTAGAAGATACGATGCCACATTTCTCTTATTTTCTGGCCATTATTGAACGATTTTATTCAGAATGGGAAGGGTATATGGAAGTCAGAAGGTTGATTGAGTCTTTACCCTTATAAGTATCACAGATCCTTCGTAAATTATATAGAATCGTCTAATGATAGTCAGAATAAACTGTTAAAATGAGTCTTAGTCTTGGAAGGGTTAGGGAAATGCAAAAAAATAACCGAACTGTAGAAAAACCCTTTATAAAACCATATTGAAATATCATGTAAGGCAATTTACATCAATTATCAATATCAAGGTCCAAGAATTTATGCAAGTTCTTCTACGCTCAAGGACATAAACTGTGGCCTTAAGTTTTCAAATCTATGCCAAAAAATTAAATTAAATTATAAATTTTTACCTGCAAATACTCTTAACTTTAATGGGATCATATTAATCCATTCAAGATGTCAGAATAGAAAGCCCCATAATGTATGTCTTAGGGTGTACAAATCTCGTAGTCTCATTCGTGGTCTACCTCTTCTCTTGCTCTTCACATCACCTTCAAGCCTCATATTGTTACACTGAAACTACTTCAGGCTTGTCTTTTGTCTCTTGTACTCAATCTTACACCATTTCAAAGAATCAAAACAAATGTGAAAAATGCGCGAGAGAAACAGTGGTTACTTTTTCACGTTTTTTTGTAACTCTTTGTTCCTGCTTTAGGCCTGTAGGGTAAATTAATTAATCGCGCCAGTCCTTCCTTTTCTCCTATATACACAAGATTAATGCTTAGTGAATATAACAAAAGGAGATTAGGGAAGACAAAAACAATGAATTGCGATGTAAAAAATTACTAATTAATTTCGCTTGCCCTATCACAAAGCCTAACTTGCCATTTCTGTATGTTTCTTTCATTTTACATGGATTCTTCGAGTTTAGCAAGAACTGAAAATGTTAATTGTACTATATTTCAATTCGATCTGATTAATGTAACATACAATAAATTATTCCATATAACATCATATTATAGGAATATAATTATGAAATATATCCTGAAGCTCAGTGTATATATATATTTTTTATATTGGCGAAACACTCGGAAAATGCGTACTATAATTATTTATACCGGAGGTTAAATAAAGATTAGTAGTTAACAAACCCATGGTTGACTGACAGAAAACTAATAACAAGTCTATATTGAATAGTATTATATAAGATGACATCAGTTAGTAAGGCATAATCAATACTTGGGCTCCAGTTCCTTCCTCCGGGACAGACTTAAGGCAACCCGAGTAATTCCGTGTTCTACAGTCGCTTTAATTAGCCCGAAGAAGTTGATTACTAGAGCTGCGGTGGTGGCACTCCCCTCGTGAGGCTCTGAGGGGAGAGAAACCTAACTGTAACTTCAAGATTATTAACTAGTATTTTTTGGTCTCCATTTAGAACAGGATTTGATATGGCTCTTAATGTAGGAGGAAATTGCAGACATCAGCTGTTCAGATAATTGCGCCCATGGAGAGCTTTAGCTGGTTGTATAATTATGTCTTGTTTCACCATTGCTGACTTTATATTCCCGTGCCTCAGTAACACAAAGAGTAATTCTAGTTTGCATTTAAGATACATACACTTTTGTTTTTATACATAAAATCACATGCACTGTTTACCCTATGACAGAACTCGCACTCTTGGGAGAAAATCCTGAATAACAAATCTCGCCCCAGAGACCTGAAGGGAAACCAGTTGGTCGGGACAGGGCTTGCGTCTCTGTTCCGGTATAGGTAACTCTCACAACCAGACCCAAAAGAAAAACAGGGGAATGGGCAAGAGAGTGATGCCCGCCAGGATTGCTGGGCAGTTCATCTCCATCAAGTCCTTATCCAGCCCAGAACAGCCCCTGCGATTATCGTCGAGCAAAGCCCGAGGGACCCCCTGTGCTTAGATGTGTGTCAGGCCCTATGGCCAAACTTTAATGTTTGGGGTGGCTCTGGTATCAAGAATATCAGAGGTACACTATTCATAAACTTCGCAAGGTCCAGGAAGCAGAGGATTGTGGGATCTTGGTTCCAGAGATAATACATAAATTGCTGTATTTGATTTTCCAATTCCAGCAATTATATGGAAGACATCGATCACATGTTTGTAGACATTCATTGCAGAATCCTTCAGATTAGTATGGGGTGTACAGGTGTGCCGAGTTCTTTGCTACTGACCACAGGCTCGTTGTTGTTACCCTAAGGCTGCACCTTTGAACCATACCATTTTCAAAATTATATGTACATGGTAAGGATAAGGATGAGGAGTGCATAAGGGTGTATGTTTTGATGGTCTCAGTTCGGTTTGTGGGATAGCTTCAAACGTGAGGAGCTTTTTGAGTGAAGCCAATGTCAAGGAGGGGGATTATATTGGACAAGATACTGAACATAATGGAAGAAGGTCGTGCTGCCTACTGACTGGAGTATGGTTCCAGCTCTACTGAAAATACGAGGTATATACAGAATTATGACAAAATAACACACACACACACACACACACACACACACACACACACACACACACACACAGTGACGTTAAGCACTCCGTTAGAACCGCATGGCTTGTCCTACAGTGACTCGCTAGGATCGCCAGGGCAGTGGATGGGGCTACAGTTTATGTATTAGAGTGTGCTTTATTTCATATGAAAGCTCGTGTCATGGGCAGTCCAGAAAGGCTCTTTGTTTTCACCCATGTCAAGGCTTCATATATTTAATTGTAAAGTACATGTTTTATCATTAACTAGTAATGATGGGATCTGGGAAAGAGAGAGAGAGAGTAGAACAGAGTGAGAGGGGGGCGCGCAGTGTTTTTGCCCCGCTCGATGACGTCACGGCTGGCTGCCTCGTGGGGGTTTGGTTGAGGGAGGTCCTTACCATGTTGCTAGCTTCCTTGCTAGTGGCTAGAGGACTTGTTACCGCTTTACTCTGCGCGTTGCAAACTAGTCCCGGTATATATACAGGTTCCTCGCCACTCTCTCCCTCAGATCTGGTTTCTAGAACGCATCTCTCTTTATCCTTTGATACCTGTCCCCCGTTCTGCACCTGAGAATCTTTTCCTCTGCCTACCTCTCTCTTTTTCCATATCTTTCACCACCTTTTATTAATACCATACCCCCTCTGGTTAACTCTGCAAAATCAGCTTCATGCTGGCCAGTTGTATTGTGCGTTAAGGTCTGATATAACCCATGTATGTTAGTTGTTAAGATAAGTTGATCACGAAGCATTGGTTGGCATTTATATTGTTTAGTACCGCTTCCTATAAATATTAGTGTTCTGCTGGATTAGATAATGCTAGACTAGGGGTCTGATATTATAAGGTATTGTTTCCTATGAGTGCTGGCTTTAGGAAAAAGCTGCACGACAAACCTGAGAACTGGAGTTGATTGAGTAAATTCTAGTCTGTGTGCCATTGAGAGTAGAGCATGCACGAATGAGGGCTTTTTGCCTATACCATTCTGCACTGTTCTAAGCTCGTTGTTTGTCTTTGAGGTACGCCAGGAGAACGCTTAATACTTCGGTATTAAGGTTTCTCAAGAGAGCTACCCTTCCCTATAACGTAATATTTGACGCACAGACTTGAGATTTGCACTAGGCTATGCGGCATGCCATGCGCACCAGTATCTCGTATCATTGACTCTAGCTAGACTTTATCAGTCACCGTAGACATTAAGTATATTAACCTAATTACTCTTTTTATGCATACCCATTTATGATTACACAAGCATTTCGCAGCCTAGTTTGATGTATGGAGACACAAACGACTTAGGCTCTTTTTGTTGAGAGGAATACTGCATTGTCGTGGCGATTATTATTGTTGTAGCGTTTAGGATATTCTTGGCTCCGACGGCATTATATATTCTGCCTTTTTGTGTGCATAGCCTGCACGAGCATTGTTCCGCTGCCTGCCTTTTTGGGTTCCATTTCCGATACGAGCATCTTTATAGCATCTAACATTTAAAGAAGATTCCTTGTTGGTGTTGAAGGACTTTAGTGCACTTTCTTTCATGCAGGAGTGCCTGACATTTATTGATTAAAGTAACGTAAGCTGTAACTTCTCTTACCACCTTACTTTGCATACCATAACCAAGCACCTTCGGTTATAGGTAGTAATAGGCTGTTTTCACATAACATTAAGCCTAGAGTAGACGCACATTTATTGAGAGTTTAATAACCTATTATTGCATATAAAACACTGTAGAGTATTTGTGTTCTTTGTTCACTGGGAATATACATCAGAGGTTGGATCTAGCGCTTTCCGTTGTAGCATTTATGCCATTACTAGTCCAATGAATAAGAGCCCTGATATATTTAAACCTCAGTCGTAACAACACACACACACACACACACACACACACCAACAATTTTTTTTTTTTTTTTTTTTAGAAACTAAAAAAAAAAAAAAAATAGAAGGTCCCACCCCTTTCCCATTCTTAAGTAAGCCATTTTAGATTTACAGAAGAGTGACCATTACTTGCATTACTGCATGTCCACAAACATTTCAGTAATGTAAGCATGTTTCCTTCTATTTTTTTTTTTTTTTTTTTTTTTTTTTTTTTTTTATTAAGGTGACAGTTACAAAGTGGTGTACAATCTATCTTATTCTAGTTACATTGTAGTTTATCTTATTGTACCAGTACCTCCCTACAATCAACCTAGTTGTTCCCCAATTCGTCCCTCCGCCACGACCATTTCAAAGTCCAAGTCTCTCACTCTTGTCCTCTGTAGCGGGGGGACACACACACACACACAAACACATACATAAACACACACACACTCAAGGTGATTAAGAAAAGGTCGCCAGAAAATATAGACATCATATTACTCTATGACCCTCGGGATGAGTCTTCGTTACTTCGGAGTTATTACAGATTTATAAGCTATCGATATATAAACAAGAAGTCTACGGAGTGGAAAATTATATGTCCAGACCCTCACACGAACTTAATTTACAGATATGATACAAACTAGTTAAGTAATTGCATCAAGATGTTTGGTTATTGTATTATTTGGCTATTGTGATTGTTAAGGCAGTTTTCATCATTATTGAACTTACGATCTGCCGTGGAGAAAAGAAATGCGTGTTTTGGCGGTTTATTATTCAGTTAATTATAGATTCGTGCAGGATCTCGATGCTACCACATGAGATAGTGGTGCTTATGATACCTTGTTAAGCAAAACTGAGTGAAATTCACAATCTATCCTCATCCATAATCCTATTCTTTAATTTATCGATAACTATTAAATTGATAATATCTCGGAACACACGTAAATTTACCTCGAAATTCATAGAGTAACGTTGTCTTAAAAGCCTTTTGAATAAATATATAAATAAATAAATAATTAAATAACTAAGTAAATAATAATATACACATATATATATATATATATATATATATATATATATATATATATATATATATATATATATATATATATACTTCATAAATAAATGTATACGTAAATCTGGTACGTGATTAAACGCATGGAGAACAGATTCCGGAGTATAAAATCAAGAAGACAACACTTGCGTAAACATTATATGATGCGATCAGGAAATTGTGTGCGTGCCATGGCAGACGGTAGTTTAAAGCTCTACAAACAAGGAGGAAAGTGTCGTAAACATTGCATAAAACGGTGAAGAAACTGAGACTCTTGAGGTACGGGTAGGGAAATCGGGCCAGGAGTGGTGGTGTGTATCATGGTAACGGATGGAGTGCTAGGAGGATGTGTGTGTGTGTGTGTGTGTGTGTGTGTGTGTGTGTGTGTGTGTGTGTGTGTGTGTGTGTGTGTGTGTGTGTGTGTGTGTGTGTGTGTGTGTGTGTGTGTGTGTTGTTGGTGTGTGTGTGTGTGTGTGTGTGTGTGTGTGTGTGTTGTTGGTGTGTGTGTGTGTGTTTGTTGGTGTGTGTGTGTGTGTGTCTGTTTGTTTGTTGGTGTGTGTGTGTGTGTCTGTTTGTTGGTGTGTGTGTGTCTGTTTGTTGGTGTGTGTGTGTGTGTGTGTGTGTTGTTGTTGGTGTGTGTGTGTGTGTGTTGTTGGTGGGTGTGTGTGTGTGTTATTTTGTTATAATACTGTACTGTATATACCTCGTTTTTTACCGTATTTTCAGTAGAGCTTCTACGAAAAGCGCTTCACCTATGCCTCCTGTGGCATTATCCATGAGAAATTAATAGGCAACAACTTTAAAAATTACAACAGATATCCATGCTGTATCATACTATTACAAATAGATTGGCCTGGAGTCAATGTTGTGGATGAACTTTGCGACATTGTCATTTTATGCACAGTATTAACATACGCGAGGATGGTTGCAAAATTTGGTAACATTTATACACATTGGTAATTATCAAGATCACTTTCAATTTGTGAATAAGTATTATAGAGCTTTAAAAACGTTCGTTAGCTCTTGCGATTTTCTGTATGTAACTATATCCATTTAGATTGATGTTCAGATTATATCCGCTGTATATACAAAAATTATACTGCTGATTTGATTTGAACATTGATCTAGGATTCTAAATGGATGAGTTTGCATAAAGATAATTGCAAGAGCTCATGAACATATGTCAGTAGCTGTACATAACCAAAAATGTTTACAGTGCATAGTACGAATCTAATACTGCAATTAATATGAATATATAAAGAATACTCATAAAGTAGTGATAACAATAGCCGAATTTGTGCTCATGTGATCGAAATCTCGTCGATATAGATGAATTCAACAAATTATTATGTAAAAATGGGGTTATTATACCAAAAATAAATAAATACATACATATACTATATAAATTATATATAGGCAAAAGTACAACTATAATCATAGATCGCTTAAATACCACCTTAACATGGACAAACATTCCATTAACGCTGCGCTGTTAAGAAAAATATATTTTGCAGTTTATAGGTTTCGGGGGGGGGGGGGGGGGGATTGCAACATTCGTATATAAACAAAATACAGAAGTTTCGTACTTCTGTTTAAATGTAGAACAGTATTAATTATTCTTTTACTTTGATCACATACTGCAATGTGAGAATCGTCATGACTTACTAAAGATTAATGCATTTTCACACTCCCAATTTTCCTGAAGCGTTAATTGCCAAACAAACAATAATAACATATATGTTTGTACTTTCTACTTAGTACCGCCACGAGATCCAGATGGCGTTAGGTGTAATTGGAATATGGCTAATTTCAGCAGCAATTAGAATAACAGTAGCAGTATAATGAAAAGTAACAGAAGATAACAGTAGCAGGAGTAAATATCAGTAGCAGTAGCAGCAACAACAATTGGAACAGTAACAATTACAGTAGCATTTGCAAGACCAGTAACAGCAGCAGCAGCGACAGTAACAACACTGGCAGCAACACCAGTAACAGAAGGTAGCAGTACTGACGGAGCAGCGATACCTTCAGCAGGAACAGAGCAGCTTCAGCAACACTGGCTATAGTCCCAGTAACACCAGCATCAGTGACGGAACATCAACACAAGACACAGGAGCAGTAACGAAAGCAGTAGAATGGAGAAGCAACAACGCCAGAACAGCAGTAGCAACAACGAAACAGCAACACCAGCAACGGAGCAGCAACATCAGCAGTAGCAGCGACGGAGCAGCAACACCGGCAGCAGCAGCAACAGTAGCAGCGACGGAACAGCAACACCAGCAGCAGCAACACCAGCAGCAGCAGCAGCAGCAGCAGCAGCAGCAGCAGCGATGGAGCAGCAACACCGGCAGAAGGTGCGACAAGAGAGTGCCGACCTTATCTGGTCAACACAGGCGCCAACCAAGTCAACACGCCGCGTTGACGGAAACCCTCCTTTACATTCATAGCACATTACTTTTAATGAAACATAAAACTTAGTTCGAGACAAGAATCGCTTGGTATATCACTTTCCTTGCTGATTTTATGACTAGGCCGTCAGACGCTGAATAAAGTGGCACTTTCTTGGTGCCTTGGTGGGAAATATTGAGAGTTCTTCCCTCTTGCCAGCCTCTAGTCGTATACATTTATCACCGGTGCTTGTCAGTCATAGCGTCTTGTCTAGAAATGTGACGGAGGATCTGGAGATATTAAGCAAAGCTCTGATACACCTTGATATATTAAAGTAGAGTACATTTTAACATAGGTACTGTCTTAAGGAAATCTTCTATGCTTACATAATATAAAACTATGCACCCATATACTATAAAATTAAAAACATTTACTGCATCGAAAAATTACACGGACATGATAACCTCCTTCCCATGTAGGTCAGGTCGAACCTCTCAACTCCAAGAAACCAAGGAATCCCGCTCTCCAAATATAAGATACAACCTTTTTCATGTATGCTGGAAAATCTTTATGGGGTGTAATATGAGAGGGGCGCCGGGGTCCTTTGATCAGCAGTGCGGGGGCCGACCTCATCACCTCGTCTCCAACTCGACACGGATTTAGCGAGGGATCAAGAATATTTTCGAATTAGGGTGGCTGGTTCGGAAGCGGTGGTGGGTAGAGGGTGTGTGGATGAGGCTTATGTGGGGATCTGGGAGCCGTAAATTGGTAGGAAGATCTAGGCCAGCATCTTTAAAGTTGGCCGTCTCATTGCTTGCCTCGACTAGAATGCCATCAAGTTTATTCAAGCAGTAGATATATGGTGACCCATTTTTGGGCCTGTGATTTGCGTCAGGGCCTTTTTTATTAACCTTAATCTAGGAAGCGTGGACATAGAACTACAAGGCATTCACAAAACAGCACTAGGTAAGCATCATGGCGCCAATGAAAACCGAAATAGCCTCTCCCTTTAGAAGACTGTGGTGGATCTCGGCCGGAACTGTCAGGCGCCCCCTTCTGATCGGGCCCCGGGTGACGACTGGAAACTTGCCTGCAATATAAACTCACAAATTGCGTGTCAAAATATCCAGATGTCTGCAGACGGGAGCGAGGAGGCGGGAACAGCAAACGAGAAGGGCGCCGATGGGTGAGAGAGAGGTAGAATATATACGGCTAGCAGAAGGTAGGTAGAATTAGGTCAACTATTTCACATCAACTGCCAGTTTGTTCACAGCAACTGCCAAATTGTTTGCTTTGTATTGAACTTATAACAGTCGGTATCTTTTACAATAAATTGGATGATGTAACATAGCGAAATTTCACTTGCTATAAACCTACGGAAGCCAATATATATTATCCATTTTCCTGACAATATTTTCACTAAACATCCACGATTTGATCATACCTAATATATTTAAGCCGAAGAAACGTACCAGAATACTACATACAAACAAATATAATATTTAGAGCGAGTTATTCGTGTAGGTTTTTTATAAATATACTGTACACTGTGATAAAATTATCCCCGCTTAAGTTCATTTACACTACAACAAACTATGGCGGTTTTTTGGACCCCTTCTCCCTCATGCTTATTCCCATTAGTTTTGAGATTTGAAGATTTTCGCCTCATTAGTTTGGCGACTGTAGGACCTATCGTGCCATTGAGGTATCTATTTTTTTTCCTGGCGAGGAATAGCAAGCCTTCAATTTAGAAGGGACCAGCCGGGGCATTATTCTACCGAAAAATGCACAAATGTATATCGAATGGGGTTCTTGTCTTTTGTTCGATGGAGGTAAACAAAAAAACAATAATAAAATAAACACACAATTGATAATTTCCCCTCAAAAACATTTACTGGGAGGAACACAGACAATCTAGTTCTAATGTGAAGCATATACTGTACCTCAAAGCCCCTATGAAAACTATGGTGGACCAAAAATTCTCCCCGTATACGGTAGCTCCGGTAGAAATATGCCGTGTCCTATTCCAGCGCGGGAGGGTGACGACGTCGGGTCTGAATTATTAACTAAAAGATAAATGATGCCGGGGAAATGTGTGGATGGCTCTGGCGAGACGGAATACACTTCACGCCACGCTGGATGTGATAATAAGACGGGGAGAAGGAAGGGAGGAAGAGAGGAGGGTCTTGAGGAGTATATATAGGCGTGATTATCGCTTCCTAGAGGATTAGTGAGATTACATTGATTGGAAGTCTTATCGTTACTATGCTATCGGTGTTGTGTTAGCATGTTATTATGAGTATGTTCAAGCAATCGCATTCTATTCATGGTTTAGGAAGAAGAGAAGATATGCAATCTTGAGTATAATAAAAGCATGCTTATCGTGTATAATGTATATATGCAAGGATATCTTATTATTTACCATATATACTTTAATTATAGGGCCTCTGGGTTGAGTTCAGTAGGTCTTAATTAGTATATAAAGGCACGATTAATTAAAGTCGATTTCATTTCAACTAACGGTAAAATGCATCACTTAGCAACTTACTTTTCTATACTTAGCGAACAAAACAAAAACGTCTATGTCTTGGCGCCATTATTAAGTCAAGTTTTCATAATTAACATCATGTTTCGCCACAAAATCTTTATAATAGCGGAGTAAACAAGATGAGATCATGACAATTTACTGTCAACGGAAATTAAACTGATTTATAGCGTGATGGAATTGATTGGAGGTCTTATCGTTACTAAGGTCTTGTTGTTGTGTAAACATGTTACTATGAGTATGATTAAGCAAATTACATTCTATCCATGTTTCAGTCTTGGTCATATGACTCTAGGAAGAGGAGATGATATGTAGTCTTAAGTAAAATATAGGCATGATTATCGCGTATTATGTATATATGCAAGGATATCGTATTATGTACCATATATACTTTGATTCTAGGGTCTCTGGGTTGAGCTCAGTAGGTATCAATGAATATATATATATATAGCCATGATTACCACATTATAAAAATATGTGGAAGTACACTATATTGGGCCTATATCCAGGTATTATTTTTGGAGACTAGAGGGTGTGGAAAAAGATAAGGTCTGGAGGAGTATATAGAGGCATGTTCCAATAAATATGTGCAAGTAGATTGTAATATTTTCATACTTTAACCCTAGAGGCCAAAGGTTGAGGTGAGAAGGTTTTTAAGAGTTTTATTATTTAATTTTGTCTCTTTTGTTAAGTGTATGAATGAGACAAAAGGCAGACTGCTTGTAACGAGTGTCTCCCTCAAAGCCGAAAGAGTGATAGAGCCAAATTCAATGGACGCATAGAGTACAAAGGAGTACAAAGGAAATCAAGCAACAACAGATCTAGTGACCCTTCTAGGCTGCTTGTCCTCCAAAACACTGAGGATCAAGTGTCCAAACAGTGGTTTAGAGTGGGTAAGGGAACATTGGAAAGGGAACTACTGCCCTGCCACTAACGTGGCAGGACTAGGAAGTTAGTAGGGGACATATGGGTTAGTAACTGAGGGGAGGATAAAGTTATTCATTTACAAACGCAGTCAGTCGCGGGTTTGATGCGAGATATTTGTCTAGGCGGAATTTAAAATTAATCAACGGTGCTGCAGTCTATAACGTCTCGGGGAAGCCCATTCCACAAGTTGACAACTCGATTGAAGAAGAAATTCTTAGATTCGTGTGAGTTAAAAGATTTACCAATAATTTTGCAACCGTTTCCCCGCGTGTAATTAGATTGGTCGATAGTGAAGTACTTACTACAGTTCATATTGTCGATGCCTTTGATGATTTTGAACACTTGAATTAAGTCACCTCTTAATCTGCGCTGGGTTAAAGGAAATAGATTTAAATTCTCTAAGACGCTCTTCGTATGGTTTGTTCTTTAGGCTAGGTATAATTTTGGTAACTCTACGTTGAACTCGTTCTAGCTTGTTTATGTCTTTTTGGTAATAAGGGCACCAGCATTGAACGCAGTATTCCAGAAGAGGGCGGACTAAGGAATTGTAAAAGGTTAGGATTACGTCTTTGGATTTATGCTCAAATGATCTGCCTATAAAGCCAATTATTTTGTTTGCCTTCTTAACAACTTCTGAACATTGTTGACTCGGTTTTAGGTTACTCGATATTGTTACTCCCAGATCGGTTTCTCTGTTTACATTCTTAAGCTGAGTGCCATTCATCGAATAGTTTGCTTTCTCATTTAGGTATCCGATATGTAGTACCTTACATTTATCCGCATTGAAACTCATTTGCCAAATTTGGGCCCAATGTGACAATTTATCTAGATTGTGTTGCATATCGTCAACTTGATCTTTTGAGAGTACGCTATTTGCAATTTTTGTATCGTCAGCAAATTTTGAGATTGTACAGGTGAGACCCTCATCTATGTCGTTGATGTAAATTAGAAAGAGAATTGGTCCTAGTACCGATCCCTGGGGTACCCCGCTACTTACATTGGTCCATTTAGATGCCTTACCGTTTATGACTACTCTTTGCTTTCTGTCGCTGAGCCAATTTTCTATCCATTTCAACACACCGTCTTGTATTCCATGCGCTTTTAGTTTTAGCAGTAAACGTTTGTGGGGAACTTTGTCAAAGGCCTTTTGAAAATCAAGGTATATAATATCTACAGCTTTACTCTCATCGTAGAGGTTGAGGATATCGTGGAAGAAGTCTAAGAGGTTTGTTAACAGGAACGTTTTTTACGAAAGCCGTGTTGAGTATCTTTAAGTATGTTATTTTCCTCTAAGTGATTTACGAGTCTGTCTCTTATGACCGTTTCTAGCATTTTACATACAACTGAGGTTAAGCTAATTGGACGATAGTTACTGGGTAGGGATTTGCTGCCTTTTTTGAATATCGGTGTTACGTTGGCTATCTTCCACTGATCAGGCATAGTTCCAGACTGCAAGGATTTATTGAATAGTAATGTCAGTGGTTTGGAGAGCTTATCCTTAGCTTCCTTTAGAACTCTAGGCGAGATTGTATCAGGTCCAGGCGTTTTATTTACCTTGAGTTTATCTAAACAATTCAATACTTCTCTCTCTGTAACGGTGATATTGCTTAGAACATCTGAATTATCAATCTGAATCGGCGATGGTGTAGGGATATCACTGAGGTCTTCTGTTGTAAAAACTGATGCAAAGAAGGTATTGAGGGCATTACTCATTTGTACTTCGTCTTTGGTGTATTCTCCATTTTCATCGACTAACGGTCCAACAGTTGAAGTAACTACTTTTTTCTTTCTGATATAACTATAGAATTCTTTCGGGTTTGTTTTACTTTGATTCGCAATATGTAACTCTAGGGTCTTTTTACTTTGCTTAATTAACTTTTTGGCTTTGCGTCGTAGCTCTACAAATTTCACCAGTTCTTCGTAATTTTGTGAGGATTTTAATCTATCATTAGCAAATTTTTTAGCAAGCAGGCAGTTTGAAATATCTTTATTCCACCATTTGGGCTTATTATTATGGCCTGGACGCCGTATTTTCGAGGGTATGCAGTCTTGCACTCCTTTAGGTAAGTGGTTTCGAATAACTTCCAAGATGTATTTATGTCGTTATTGTTAATTAAAAAGCTCCAGTCAGTTTCTTTAAACATAGCTCTAAGTTTATGAAAGTTTGCTTTCTTGAAATTAGGGACTTTTTCGATGCTACTATTTGGTTCGTTACTAGTAAAGTTTAAAGAGAAAGTTATCGTACGATGGTCGCTGTTACTGAATTCATCACCAACATTCAAATTCTCTATTAATTCTTCTTTTGTTGCAAGTACAATGTCAAGAACGTTATTACCACGGGTCGGTGTTCGAACAAATTGATAAAGCGAACTCTCTTGCAAGTTCGTATACAAGTCATGTCCGGAGTGTGAAGTAAGAGTATCGCCCCACTTGGTCACAGGTAAATTAAAGTCGCCAAAAAATACGGTATCTTGTGAGTTACTTACATCTGCAATTTGTTCATATATTTCTCGGTCAGTTTGCACTGATTGAGCTGGAGGTCTGTATATTAATGCAAGTATTATTTTGTACCTTTATTATTCTTTATTAGCACAAAAGATGTGTCGACGTTCACAATTTGAGGTTTTGACAAGAGGGTCGGGTTAAGACTTTCTTTGATATAAAATAAAACGCCACCTCCATTTTTATTTATTCGGCTTTTCTCAAACATTACATAACCGGGAAGTGAATACTCTGCTAAAAAGTCTCTATCTACTGTATTGAGCCAAGATTCTGTTATACCAATCACATCAATTTTCAGTAAACACTAGTTCCTCTAAATCTGAAAATTTATTGCGTATGCTACGAGCGTTTGCATAGAAAACCTTTAAAGTTGTGGTTTTAGAACTCACAGAACGTTCTTTAATCACATTTTTGGTTCTGATCGGATCTACATTTACATTCATGGCTGACATCGGTCCTCGGTCGTTATCCCTGGCGGTTTTGAATTTGGGTCGTGTTGGTGGAGCTTTATCCAAATTCGCGGTTCTTGACAGATTAGCATTTAATTCCTTCACAGGAAAGGCATGATTATCGCGCTCTATGAAAATATGCAAGTATATCGTATGATTTGTATACTTGTTTCTGGGATCCCTGGGTTAGCTCGTTAGGTTTGACCGTTGTTGGGTTATAGTTTATTTGCAAATTATAATAGGTGGGTCTTGTCAGAGGTCTAACTCTATATTATCATGTGTGGAATTTCTTCTAGTAAAACAATTGAACCTTTGTATTTGCACCAATTCTTGTAGCACGGTTTAGAAAAGAAAAGAATACAAATATATGCAATAGAACGATGTTTGCTATTCTATAATCATTCAAATAATACCGTTCAACAAAGAGCCAGCCTCTACCACCGAAGGCCATTATTGAAAAATACTGCAAAGCCAGTATTATGCGAGCAATATTATACCCCTTAGTGGCTTAGTCCCTTCTGTAGCAGCGACGTTTTTTTTTAGACATTATTTTAGTTATATTTAGACAATATTCTGCGATTCAAGAAGGATCTGTGGTAGTAAAAAGGGTTAAGTGAGATAGATCGAAGCCTGTTAATTGCTGGAAACCATTTTTAAACTGAATGAAATCGTCTATTAGTAGCCAGAACAAAGTTAAAAGGACGGCACCGTTACAGAAGGAGGGATTCTGGTCAAACTGCCCTGGAATTAAACCTTTCATATAATTCCGTCCTTTAATATAATCTTGCCGTCGTTCGCAGTGAAAACAAAAATATTCCGAAATACCAGAATTTTTTTTGCTGATCAAAGGTTCTCGAACAAAAGCGATATAATCTGATTTCCAAGGAAACGTACATATTGAACAATTCCATGGTTCACGTTATGTAAATGCTTATGCAGTTTTTTGGGTTAAGTACATTTGTTTAAGTGACTAATAAATAATAAACAACAAATCAAATATGTTATGTATGATTTGTTTTGCTTGGTAAAACATCCGAGATCACTAGGTACATTTTTAGAGATTATAGTAATTTTGAACATCATATTTAGTTGTAGGAACGTATGGGAAGCGAGAAAATAACTAAGAGAGTGTACGAGAGTGAAGTGGAAGGACAAAGAGGGAGAGGTGGACGGATGGAGTAAATAGTATATGCGTGAAACCTGTGCTGGATGGGAAGAGGGGTGTCAACTGACTGGGGCCAGAGGTGAATAGGGGCGATTTGTTCGTGACCACCCCTTCGGGGATCATGGCGTCCGGCAATAGATAGATAGATAGATATTTAGGTTCCAATGTCATATTACTAGATTATGTAGTAGGTCTACAGATTAATGCTACTATTAATGGCACCTAAATAATCCTAGCGCATTGAACATAACAAAATAGTGTTGTTTACGACTTGTTCTATTTAACCAGATATTGTATTTTTCTTTCGAAAACATAAAAACAATAACACTCACTAGTTAGGTACACAACAATATTAGGTATTGCAAACAAATATTACTCATACCGAAGGTTAGCCAACGGATGAACATTGTATTCATTTGCTTACCTATTAAGTTTGTTTAGTGTAATGTCGTGCTGTTAAGGGGAGATCTCCACTTAAGGGATTTTTTTCTTGACCCCTTTCTCCCTCATGTATAGCCCCATTGCTTTTGATATTATAAAACGTTTGCCCCATTAGTTTAGCGATTTTAAGAACTTTCACAACCATATTAAGACCTTTCGTGCCATTCAGGTGTCAATTTTATCCTGGCGAGCGATAGCGAGCCTGTCATTTAAGAGGAACCGGCCTTCGGCCGGGACATTTTTCTACCGAAAAATGTATAAATATATCTTAAAAGGGACTCAAGGGGGTGTAATTTTAAGCTTGATGGAGGTCTAGGGAACAAACTAAATACCTGCCCTTAAGTTAAGTTGTAGTCGTACTAAAACAGAATGTGTAGCATACAGTGTAAATACTTGGACAAACTCTAGCAACATTCAATTTCCAATATGTTCAGAACAAAAATCATCGGGTATCATTTTATGCTACATGACAGGGGTACACAAATCGGCGATATTTCAATTACATCTCCCGTCAACTGGATCCCCCTGTGAATCGAACAAGAGTTACAAACAATTGTATTTTCGATAAATCTGACGTATTATAATTTGTCTTCAAATTACCAGGTAACTATTTAGAATATGTGTGGAATGTAAAGTTATTTTTATTTGCATACAGGTTATTATCGCCTTATTTAAGTGTGTGTGTGTGTGGGGGGGGGGGGGGGGAGAGTTTGGTCCATACACTTCTACCAGCTTAAGAAATAAATAAATAACACCCCCAAGATCCCCCTTCGAAATAATTTTGTATATTTTGTGGTAAAAAATAGTCTTCTAATTTATAGTCTCGCTATCTCACGCCAGGAAAAACGCGACACCTAGGCTAAATGGGACGAAAAGTCTTAATATTGACAAATGGATAGGCGAAAGGTCCCGAAATCGCCAAACTAATGGGGCAAACGTCTTCAAATTTCAAAACTAATGAAGCTAAACATGAGAGAGAATGGGGCCAGAAAAAACAAAAACCTCCCCTTAAAGATGCTATACTAAATAATGATACGAATATAGGAAATTGATATAAGACCAATAGGTTTACTGTAACCTGTATGAGGACGTTGTACGACAGCTGTAAGCATGGCTTAATGATGATTACGATGGGTATTGGGTGCAAATGTTTAATTAATAATCAGCATAGTCTCTAGGAAATTATATTCGTTGACAATGATTGTACCAATTAACTTAATATGTACTATGTGTCTGAAGGAGACATACGGCAGGCTGTTTGTAACGAGTGTTTCCCCAAAGCCAAAAAAGTGACAGATGAACATACAGTAAACACACACACACATGAAAAACACAGACAGAGAAACTCACACACACACACACACACACACACACACACACACACACACACACACACACACACACACACACACACACACACACACACACACACACACACACACACACACACACACAACACACACACCACACACACACACACACACACACACACACACACACACACACACACACACACACACACACACACACACACACACACACACACACACACACACACACACACACACACACACACACACACACACACACACACACACACACACACACACACACACACACACACACACACACACACACATGCTAGATGATCAGCCAATTTATATGCACCACGCGAATAGAAATACAGAGAAGAGAAGTAAGAGTGTTTTTTACAGTCATCTTTACTTCAGCTAACCCCTCTCCCTCCCCCCCCCCCCCCCCCGCCCTCTCCACCTTTCACGAGATAAGACGGTTTAAGAGATTGAGCTCACCGTCTCTGCCACCAGATTAATGAATCCTTCACCGGCCCGCTAAAATGGCTAGCTTTTTGGAGATGGTGAAATAGTGGTGGTGGGGGAGGAGTGAGACAGCGATGCAGACCTGGACTAAGTGGAAGGGTGGGGTAGAGAGGGAGAGTGAGAGAGAGAAAATGTGTTTGAGAGCTATAACAATAAGTAGGTAACTCGAAACCTTGCGGTCTATTCCTGGGAGATAGTCTAGATGAATGCATCCAATTGTAACTTCATTCCAATATCATAAATATCATTGACATTTGTCCTGCATAAGAAGGACCTCTCTTAGCCATTTTGTTTTTGTATTATTATATTCAGGTCAGTTTTAGATTATTTTATTTTGCCAAGGGAGAAAATAAAATCGGTGTGTATCAAAGGCTGAAAGTAAGTAAATTAAATTCAATGATGAGAGAGCTTATCGGAGCAATACTCGCCTTAAGAAGTGTGAGCAGAAGATATGGAAATCAGCAAATAGGGTAACTAGCCAATGCGCAGCAGACCCCGGCTAACATATTCATGTAAATATTTAAAATCAGTTTGATATTTCCCGCTGCTATAAAGTTATTTACTTAATAATGTTATTATGAGCTCTGTTGTATATGTATATGTAACTTTAATGCCCTTGTATTACTGTAGATGTGGTGACCCACCGCAGGCTCTAAAGAGCTAAGACATGGAAATGATTGCTGCAATAGTGACCCCTCAAAAATGCAACCCATATGAAAGCTAATAACGTGTAAAGACAATGAGTAAAATACTTGAAATGGTATGTGAAGTTGCTTGAGATGAGGGATGATCATGCCAGAAATTCACAAGGCTATATATGAAACGATGGATAACTGACGCCCTTGGCGTACACGTTGTAACAGACTTGAAGACGGCGTGCGAAACTGTTGATTACGAGGGGTTCAGATTAGGTGAATGGGGCGGGGGGCCCACTCAATGTCACATCTCCTGCTGATGAGTGAGCCGTAGAACCGTTGTAGATTGGATTTTGTGGGTGGGGGTGTTGGGGGGGGGGGGGGGGGTCACCCTGCATATGACGACCCACTTCTCACACACTGGTTCGTTCCATGAAATCTACATTAGCGCCTTTTATCATATCTCCTATTTTTGTTTCTTCTTTTAATAAATGCAAGCTGGGGATTGTCAACCTCATTTTCAAGGAATGGCTAATTAATTATGTATATAATTTTCACCATTTCTCATTGGACTCGAACTAAATTAAGCCCATTCTGTAATAATAAACTGAAGTTATGCAATTATACTGTAGTCAATAGGAATTCACCATAAAAGCAAAGTAAAACTTCACATTGACGTCGGCAGTCTTGATTCACTCATAGACAGGAGATCAAACATGTATGCTGGGAGTCTGTTTTCTGAGCTTTATCCTGTTGCTAGAAAGGTTAATTCGATTTCACAGTATGAGCTACGAATGTCTAAATCTACAGGATTATACACTTCATTCTTATTGGACCTTCTAGCAGTAAATTCGCTGTGTTTACCGACATTCAATTGCTTATGTATTTCAATATGTAGCCAATCTAAGATTCAAAGATGCATCGATATATTTAATCATAAGTAACAAATGAATATCATCTAACCGATTAGGTCAATTAATTATGTCCACTACATATGATAGTCAATTTATTTGTATTTATCTCCGGTTATTGTCGTTCCAGCAACATTTCCATTTCCTAATATCACCAGAGACAGTTAATTCAAATGGAAAGTAGTATATATTCGCATTCCATTTAATAGTATGTAAGGCAAATTGCGTTAGACGACCGCAGTTGCTGGGCAGCTTTGAAATTGTATTGAATATTTGAGTAAACTTATTATATTTTAATACAAGTAAATTACAACATTATGTATTTATCTCTCATTCGCCGATTAGCAAGTCAAATTAAGCAATCTGACCACCTGACAGCCACAATTGTTTTTATTAATCTGGTAGTGAAGGCAGTTCCCGCAGCCATGTCACTGTATATGTAAATGTGGCCAAGTTGTGTGTCGGAGTGAGGGAGTGGGAGGTCACGTCGATATACCCAGGTAGCTGCGGCGGCGGCGGCGGTGGGGGAGTTGGTATATCGGGCAGGGTTCAGGTGTTTCTGGTATCGGGATATCGGGGAACTGTCGCGCCCTTACAGTCACCGGGTCACTCCTCCGAAGCCGCCTCCGCCTCCTCCTACGCCTCACGCAGGAAATAACCTCTTCCATGTCTCAAAGTCACACGGGTCTAGGCCAGAGTGAGGCTGGTTCCTTCTGGTAATAGACGCTAGGTTTCCGTGAGATGCGATTGTTCTTTTGGACATTAAGCTTATAACTTTACAATATACATACAGTATGGTGATTGTTCTATCGGACAATGCAGATACAAATTGCATATTGAATTGCATGACTTTGCTCATGTCTAATTTACATGGATTTTAAGTTATATATTGCACAAGAGACTTTAACATTTAAATGGATTATACTTGCTTTGGGGCATTAATCATTGTGGTAGTGCGCAATAAAAGTTGAGGTCATGATAGATCTTCGACAAAACGTTGGTATGCTATAAATGCTTAATTGTTCCTGTATCAGACAAACTTTATGTATTGGCCATGCATACATACTTAAACCACCTTAACCGTGCATAATGAGGTAGATATTGTTATGATATTATTGAAGATTGTGCTTGCTTTCGATAATTTTGAGAATGTATTTTAGTTTGTCTTCTATGCTAACAATATTGTCTTCCCAGATTTCCCTCAAATAAAAAAAACTGCCCACCCAGACCCCATTAAAGCTATATCTGTACATTTTTCGACACAATAATCTCCCAGCCGAAGAACGAATTCTTCTAATTTACAGGCTCGGTATCACTCGCCCAGAAACAAAAAAATATGAATGGGGTGAAGCGTCTGTTATCACTAAATAAATGTGGAGGTGTAAGGGAGGGGGGGGGGGGGGTGAAGCGTAAACAAATCTCCAAAATAGTGAAGCAAAACAGGGGAAGGCGAGGAAGACCCCCTCGGATCGAGTGAGTTAATTGTAGGCTTTGAAGTTGAAGGAGACGAACAGTTTGCCGCACATATTCTATTCCTCCCCAGCTTCCCAACCCCCCTCCCTCACTCCACCTCCTACCAATAGGAGGGGGGTTGGGGAAGTGGGTGAAGCGCTGCCAAATCACGACCCCAACAGAATAGAATATGTGCGGCAAACTGTACATTGAAGTTGTTCAAAGGGAAGTGAAGTTAGGTGAAATGGACTAAAGGTTGAATAACGTTGATATTGGCTAATTGAGATTGATTGAAAGTGAGCGCGCTTGAGGTAGATTGAAGCTTATTAAGGTTGAGCGAGGTTGATAAATGTTGATTTGAATTTTCGATGTTAGTGAAGTTGCATGAGATCGATAAATGTTGAATAAGGTTAATTGAGGTGGACAGATCGAATGAGCATGTCGAATACAGATATATGATGTAAAGAAAGGTCACGAGAAGCATCAATATCCACATAGGTAGAATACCTTACACTCTAATCAGTGAAGAGAATGATCTAGTTTTTGTAGTATATTCTTTACACCTGATCACATCCAAATAGTTGACCCTTTCAATATTAAAATTCAGTTATAATGTTTAATAAGTTTCGACAGCATTTGTGGAAGTGTAACATATAGGATAGATACATTTCACACCTCTGATTACTAGATAGCCTTCCAAAGCTGCATTTAATCATCAACGGTTAGCCAAAATATAATTTAAAATATCGTCATCGTATACTGAAAGGGTTAAGGGAATGAACTTTAACAATTCATAAGCAGCCTAAGGTTTCCTGTCAACAAAAAAACATGAGAAAATGGTAACAACCAGGTCATATATCTCAAATTGAGGATAACACAATGTCCTGTACTGTAATACCAAAGTGACAGAATTTTGAACATAAGAGTTGGATCTACAAGAGGGAATAAATAATTACCCAGATAGAGTACTTTAATCCTAAAGTTTGCCCCGGTAAACTAGAATAGTTTAACATTTGATGGTAAACAATAGAATAGTTTAACATTTGGTGGACAAAAGTTGACAGATTTGATGAGTAAGAATGTTGAGTGAGGATGACTGAGGTCAGATGCTTCCCCCCCCCCCCCCTCCCCCGGACCAACCAGGATTTGTGTGGAGTGCTATTGCTAATTAACTGGCAATTTTAAAGTCCCGAGTGCAAATCCCAATGTGTTAAAGGGAATATATTATTGGGATGAAATTTGTGCTGTTCTTAGTCTCAGTGCATTACCACAAAGCCCACCGAGCCACACAATATACCCTTGATGTTTCCAGTACAGTAGCAATGTGTGATTATTTCCATATTAATTGTGTGCTATGGGGGCAGTACCTAGCAAGTGAGAAGCTCAATAGGTGGCATGAGAGTGTCGTCCGAGATTATGAGATGAGACAGCAAAACAGTGGCGATGTGGTTTAGATAGACAAAGGTACACTGAGCCGGGAGGGAACAGCCATGTGCCCTATATCCAAGACAAGACAAGACTACGGATGAGATGGTTGGAAAAGCTCCTCTGTCAAGGGGACAGAGGAGCTTTTCCAACCATCTCATCCGTAGTCTTGTCTTGTCTTGGATATAGGGCACATGGCTGTTCCCTCCCGGCTCAGTGTACCTTTGTCTATCTAAACCACATCGCCACTGTTTTGCTGTCTCATCTCATAATCTCGGACGACACTCTCATGCCACCTATTGAGCTTCTCACTTGCTAGGTACTGCCCCCATAGCACACAATTAATATGGAAATAATCACACATTGCTACTGTACTGGAAACATCAAGGGTATATTGTGTGGCTCGGTGGGCTTTGTGGTAATGCACTGAGACTAAGAACAGCACAAATTTCATCTCACTCGTCATCTGTAATATCACCTGACTTTGTTGTGTTGAACAATCGAATTTACAGGGTATAAGCCTATGTCTAGAGGGAAAGTTGGACCATAAATAAGAAGAAAAACGAGAATAATGAAAATAGACTAAATACTTTTCTCCTCTCTTTTCTTCTTCTTCTTCTCGACCATCAAGTGGAACAAAACGAACAAGATTGCCAGCAATAGACCTTCTTTGACTGATGTAAACGTAGGCTTGTAAAGTCGCGGTCAGGTATTCATGGTACATTACCAAACGATGCACGAAGGACAGCGAGCGTTAAGGGGAGATGTTCATGTAAGAGTTTTGTCAAGTGTATATTGTTTCGTGGCACGAGGTAGCGAGTATGAAATATAGGAGGCCCGGCCTTCGCCCCGATTTTTTTTTACCGAAAAATATTCACATTTGTCTCGAAGGACGGTCTTGGGGGTACTTGTTTAAGCTTGAAAGAGGTCCAGGAAACACACTAAAAACCTCCCCTTAAGTAATGAAAAACACTGAATTGAGCTTAGTAGCTCTTAAAATAATACCATAGCCCTGTTCCTCCTTGCCTGAATTGTTCGATAGAAAGAGCAACGTGTATTCCCGACACCGAATGTACCCAGTATTGTATTTTATTGTAAGACTTATTATTAAACTAAAGGATATGAAATGGCCCACTATTTTGGATAGTAACATCTAACGAAAATTTAATGTTCTGTAATATTGCAATATGGAGACTGATACACACACATAAACACACACACACACCATACACGCACACTTACTCCACATCAAGAGCACACACATAATCCACACCACGCAAATACACTCACATACACATGCACACACTACACCACACACACACACACATAATTATATTCTCCACACCACACACGCACACATACTCCACATCACACACACAATCCACACCACATATACACACACACACACAGACGTCCTCTCCTACTAACATCATATATGGGTTCTCTGGTGACTGTAGAGGCCAATCTTCGATGAGCACCGCCTGCCACAGTCAGCACATTGAAGGTTTTGGGCAGGTGGGGATGGTGGTTGTTCCTGTCTTGCGTGCCTACGAGCACGTTTCTCACGCTGGTGGTTTTGGCGATCGGCTTCAAGAACTTCCACTTCATGATGAATGTGTCGTCTGGGATCTATTCTGCATCTTTTTAGAGTTTTCTTCAATTGGTCTTTGTATCGCAGCTTCGGTCCACCCGCTGTCCTCCTGCCCTAATGAAGTTGACCGTAAAGCATTCTACGTGGAAGTCTCTCCTCAGGCATTCGTATGACGTGGCTCACCCATCGAAGTTGGTGCTTAGCGATGGTTGCCTCTATGCTTATGCTATTTGTTCTCCCTAGTATTGTGATATGGGGGATTCTGTCTTGCCAAGTGATGCCTAGTATCTTTTGGAGGCACCTGATGTGAAGCGCTTCCAAAGGTTTGATGTTTCGTCGGTATGTGGTCCAAGATTCACAGGCATAAAGCAAAATTGGTATGCAGACAGTTGTAAGCGGTCATTTTTGTTCTTATTGTGAGGTCTTTGTTTTTAAAGACTCTTTGGCAGAGGAGGCCAAAGGAAGCTGCTGCTTGTTTCAGACGGTGTTGAATCTCCTCGTCAAGGCAGGTGTTACATGAGAGGTAGCTGCCGAGGTACTTGAAAGATGGAACAGTGGTTAGCTCCTCTTCGTTTATTCTTAATATTGGTGGTTCAGGTGGCATGTCAGTTGACCATTGTGATATTACTTCTGTCTTTCTGATATTGATTGACAGGCCTAGTCTGGTGTAGGCTTCTGCAACGGCTGTTAGAGCAGCTTGTAGTGCCTCTGGTGAGTGTGCCACAAGAGCACAGTCATCGGCATATTGGAGCTCTAGCACAAGGTCTAGTGACACTTTAGTTCTTGCTTGGAATCTCCTTATGTTGAACACACACACACACACACACACACACACACACACACACACACACACACACACACACACACACACACACACACACACACACACACACACACACACACACACACACACACACACACACACACACACACACACACAGACACGACACAAAATAGATATTATTTTGCGTAAGAAGTGGTGAAGTAGCGGAAATACAGTACTAGGGACAGAACACAGAATATCACGATCGTATTTTACAGGCAGCAGCAATTAAACCTACCCCAATACACCTGTGCTCATAAATTATCCTTACTGCAAATTACTACGAATAAATGGTAAACAGTGTGATTCGGGAGTATATAAAGGGCAACAACATATTTAGAGGAGCTTATATTATATATATCTATCTATCTATCTAACTATATATATAT
This sequence comes from Paralithodes platypus, assembly GCA_032716605.1. Lineage (NCBI taxonomy): Eukaryota > Metazoa > Arthropoda > Malacostraca > Decapoda > Lithodidae > Paralithodes > Paralithodes platypus. Next base: position 128,477,704 of record CM064487.1, read on the forward strand.
ATATATATATATATATATATATATATATATATATATATATATATATACAGTATATGTGTGTGTGTGTGTGTGTGTGTGTGTGTGTGTGTGTGTGTGTGTGTGTGTGTGTGTGTGTGTGTGTGTACTTGAACATATGTGTATTATATAATATATGACATTCACTGTATCAACAGTACCTAGTAATGACACAATGAATTGGGTGGGTCAAACATTGATTTAACACGGGCAGTGCCGGCAGCTTTAAATGATGAATTGGCAGCTAAAACCTTTCCTTGAATCGTTTTATCACGCCTTAATGTGTTGTGTTTTCTAGGATAAACACTGTGGCCGTGTATAAAGAGCAGTCAATCAGACTTTCGACTCTCGTACAGTTTGCGGAAGTGCATTCTATCGTGAGAATTCAATTCTTGTCCATATCCTTATTTATGTAATACCGTCCTGGTGGTGTAATGGTTAGTGTTTACAAATCTGTGTGTGATAACCAGGGTTCGAATCCCGGTGGATCACATAAATACTTTCAATAATTGATATGAAGGAGTTTGGTGTTGTGGTGAAATTAATAAAAATATAGAATATTTACAAACGCACCAAGAAACCTCTTAACAAAAGAATATATATAATGTATTATATATATATATATATATATATATATATATATATATATATATATATATATATATACACCTGAAATATGTAACATCGGAAATGTAGTGTAGCTATTACAAACTAACTTTCGAAGGTCAAAAGAAATGTGGAATGTTAATATCAAGGGCAAGTTTCATACACCACAATCGAGGTATTATTAAAAGGATACGATTTGTTTGTTCTCCATTAGGAAGAGTATTCTGAATGTTGAGGAAGCTCTTGGGTCTAAAATGAAACCTTAGATAGTGTAATATATGTTAGATACAGGTGATATAAATGTTTGGTCTCTCTGTCTGCTTTTAATGTACCTGGTCTTCATTTTGAATGGTTTCATTAACGGCTTAACACTATCTGTTGGGACGTTTTGGAGGTTATTATGATATTGTTTAATTATGATTGAGGATTATTTTTTGTTTTTGCCATTTTCAAACAATGTATTGTTGGTTGGCCACCTAGACTAAAAGAATGCACCTTCCCATACCCCCTTGAAGCAAAATATGCAAATTGTTTCTCCTAAGTTGCAGGCTCGCTAATGTTCACCCATAACAAAAGTCGACAAAGTGTTTTGTAATCAATGAAACATCTTTAAATCTCGAAAATAATGGAATGAAACTAGGAGGTACAGAAAGACCCATCTCGCACCTGTTAGGGTTAAGGGGAGATTTCCACCTGGAGGATTCTTTTCTTGATCCCTTTCTCCCTCATGTTTAGCCCCATTGCTTTTGAGACTTTAAGACGCTTGCCCCATTAGTTTGGCGATTTTAAGAACCCTCGCCCCATTTCTGTCAATTTTAAGACTATTCGCGCTATTTAGGTGTCGATTTTTTTTCCTGGCGAGCGATAGCGAGCCTATAATTTAAGGGGAACCGGCCTTCGGCCGGGAAATTTTTCTACCGAAAAATGTACAAATTTATCTTGAAAGGGGGTCTAGGGGGAGTAATTTTAAGCTTGATGGAAGTCTAGGGCATCAACTAAATACCTCCCCTTAATGGCTGGGTATAATCTTGTATGTTCAATGCTTTAGATATTTAAAAAGAAAATTACTATTTTTCAGAGCATTATACAATATTGGTATACAAAATTATTTTTCTATAACCCATACGTTTCTTAGTGTGTATCTAAAAATGACATAAATGAGGATAAGGGTGAGAATTGAACTCTCACGACAGAATGCACTTACGCAGACTGTTACGAGAATCGCATATGTCTGATTGACTGCTCTTTATACAAGGCCACAGTGTTTAACATAGAACACACTAAACAGGGTGTTATAAAACGATTCAAAGAAAGGATGTAGATCCCAATTACTGTAGGTGCCAAGTATACAGCTACAGTAATAAATAAAATAAATAAATATATATATATATTATATACTAGCAGGGGTACCCGGCGTTGCCCGGGTTTAATAATAATACTGTACCACCATAATCACCATCACTACTACCACCACTACTACTACCATAATCACCATCATCAATCAACAATACTACTACTACCATAATCACCGGCCTCGACCTCCCTGTGCCTCATTAAACGGCGACCTCAATTTCGGCCGCTAAATTACCTCCGATTTTGGATCTGGCCTCATCCGTACCCCCATTTTGGGGGCTGCGAACAACTTTTGTTCCATACACCTTTTTGATCGGAGGCCTCCTTCTGCCTCAAACGGCAATTGTTTTCATTTGTTTTTATTTTATTTTTCAATTTCGGCCTCGAAACGACCTCCGATCGTGGCCTCGCCCCCTCTATGACCTGACCCAGGTCAATTGACACCCACATTCAAAGTTTCAGCTCCCCAGGTCCAAAACTGCGGCCGCCTATTAGGAACAGACACACACACAGACAATCGAAAATATTATATAGATATACATAATTACTGTACAGTATACAGTATACAGTATACAGTATACAGTATACAGTATATATAATCTTCTCTACAGTAACTTAACCAAGGTAAATGGAACGTGCTCTTGATATTAGCTGGCATTTTCTCTGTCCAAGAAAAGGAATACATCTCTGTTGTTCTGTCTAATTACGCATTGGGGCATCAGTTATTGAAGAGGTAGTCCTAGTACACTCGGATACCATAGTCTCTAACCCACTCACAAATATCCCTGGGTTTCACCTATTTCTAATTATGGAAGTATATCTAGGGAAACGAATTGATGAACAAAATCTTCTATAAATCAATTACAAAACTATATACACTCTATAATGAAAAGCAAATTATATCCAAAAAATAATCCAGATAGTTATAATTGCATAAAGAACAAAAATTCTTGAGTGGGTTAGAGGCTATGGTATCCGAGTGTACCATATTGTATTATGAAACGTATAGTATATTCACATAAGGTAGCATATACAGAATTTGAATTAATAATACCCACTCTAAACCTTCTTTTACACAAGATTGACAGACCTAAAGTTGTGCTACATTTAAATAAGTTTGTAAGAGTTCCTTTCACAACAATCGCACACAATATGCTTTGTTGTTATTGTAATATGCCGCTGCTTTCTTATCAAATAAATATGGCTAAACTTGAAAGACTTCCTGTGCTGCACATGCGAGTTTTGCCTTTACTTGTGCCAAAGAGTAATAAAGAAGTTGTGTGGGGAAAGTGTTGGCTCACCATTATGATAATCAGTGGCGGGGTACACAGTCTTGGTACCAGCACACAACAGCTCGTATACATGTTCTTAAGGGAGCCCACCTCGCTTTGTTTTCTCTTTCTCTCCCTCTCTCTTTGGCTTGTGTCTATTCGGCCCCATTCAGCCTACTGTTTTAAGACTTTTACCCCCATCCTGGTGTCAATATTTTCCACACACTATACTGTACATACCCATGGACGGTTTGGGTTAAGGGGGCCCACCTCGCTTTTTTTCTCTTTCTCTCCCTCTCTCTTTGGCTTTTATCCATTCGGCCCCATTCAGCCTACTGTTTTAAGATGTTTACCCCCATCCTGGTGTCAACATTTTCCTGGCGAGCGGTAGCGAGCCAGCATATATATATATATATATATATATATATATATATATATATATATATATATATATATATTTGTTGTGACAGCAAGCTAAATTTGTAAATTTTTCGATAGAAAAATTTCTCCGGCGATGCCGGATTTCTCCATACAAATGCTGGCTCGCTATCGCTCGCCAGGAACAATCGACACCTAATGGGGATAAACTTCCTAAAACAGTTGGCTGAATGGATACCAGGGAAAGAGAGAATAGGAGAGAAAAAGAAAAAAAAAACGGTGACCCGCCTTAATGGACTTTTCGGCGACTCCTAATATCGTTGCCTCATACACTATGTTTTTCTATCTCTCTACTGACAGAGGCCGTAATCCACGGGAGGGGGTGGACAATTCGATAGGGTACGTACACTCGACCAAAACACAATCTTTACACTGGTGAGCTGTAAATAATCTAGTGTGAACGGAAGGAATCAGGTGAAACATACGTCTGTGAGTTATTATCATATGATTTCGACCCACTTCCAGAATGTTTAGAGCGTTAGTGTAAAGATGCTTTTTGGTCGAGTGTACCTCTGCCTACGCTGGCTGGTTCTTTACCATTAATATCATATTACTAAAGTTTTTTCTGGATCTGGATTCCAGGATATGATCTGGGACGCCTTATATTTTGAATAACTTCTTCCTTTGCAGATCGCCTCCGAGTCCTAAATAGCATTAGTTATTCCTTGGTGCATATCCTATCTGCTCACCAAACTTCGTGAAAATCTCTGCATCGCCCTAAATAAAATAACTTTTTCTTTGAAGCATATACTATCTGACCACCAAATTTCGCGAAAATTGCTAGGCTACATATATTTGCGATATATCTGTTTACAGATAGAGACAAACCGAGGCGAAAACATAACCTCCGTCCAACTTCGTTGACGGAAGTAATATGTAGGCCTAATCACAATATTCAATACCTAATCGCACTGAAGAAAAATCGAAGTGGAGTTACACGAGCTCTTTTTCAACCTTAAACTCAGCCAAATTCCGTCTGTCTATTTCTTAATTAATCTATTTAGACACTATAGACAGCACCAAAAACGTAAATATTATAATTGAAGAATCATAAATTCAATCAATGGAAAATATTATTTGAATAAATTCAGCCGTAGAAAAACAATTTTTCTTTTTGTTAGTTAATACAAAGCCATTTCAAAATGAACGTCTGTAATCAAAGGTGAAAAGATATCGATGAGAAAGTGGCACAAAAACTTAAAATTCTCTAGTTCATTAAGGGAAGGGAGAATCTGCAATAAAAATGGCCTCCCGTGTATTGAAGACTGGGGATTAAACCGATTACTATTCCGGCAGCGCGGTAAAGAGAGTCAAACCCTTCATGTGGAGTCATACCAAGGCTCTTAAGGGGAGAGTGGTAGTTTTTCTGGACCACTTTCTCCCTCGTGTTTAGCCTCATTAGTTTTGATATTTTAAGACGGTCGGCCCATTAGTCTGGCGACTTTAACACCTTTCGCCCCATTTCGTTATTAGTTTTAAGACCTTTCGTGCCATTTACCTAGATTTTTTCCTGGCGAGCGATATCAAGCCTGTAATTTTAAGAGGAACCGGCCGTTGGCCAGGAAATTTTTCTACCGAAAAATTTAGAACATTTATCTTGAAGGGGGATCTAGGAGGATGTTTTTTTTAAGCTTGATGGAGGTCTAGTGAAGAAACTAAAAAATATATGAATAACTGAATAAATAGACCCCCCAAAACAGCCACTATCCCCTTAACGGCAATATTCTATCGATAGCTATATTATGGTAACATTACTGGTCAACTTTGCACTGGTATGGGCAACTAGACTGTAGGTAGACAGTTATGGGTGGCTGAATCTAGGACAAGCTTAAGGGGAGATGGGCCGTTTTTCTGGTCTCCCCTCTTCCTCATGTTTAATCCCATTAATTTTTAGATATTAAGATATTTGCCACATTAGTTTGTCGATTTTAAGACCTTTTGCCTCATTTCTTTGTCAATATTAAGACCTTTTGTGTTTTTAAGGTGTCGATTGTTTTCCTGGCGAATGATAGTGAGCCTGTAATTTTGGAAGAACCGGCCTTGGGCCGGGAAATATTTCTACCGAAATATGTACAAATTAATCTAGAAGGTGGATCTAATGGATTTTTTTAAAAAGTTTAATGGGGTCTATGGAGAAAACTAAAAAAATAAATAATAAAAAATAATAAAAAATAATAAAAAATAATAAAAAATAAAAATAAAATATATATAAAGGAACACATAAATATGACTCATCCCTCCTCAACTGTGAAGCTGGCTGAGCAGTTATCGATAAAGCTTGAAGGTAAATACGAAAATACACCCTTGTGAATGCGCCTTTTATCCCACCACCCTTCTTTGTGTAACCGAGTTGGAGCCGTCTGTAAATAATGGTTCAACTTCTATTCTTCCTATTGACTCCCTGCACACACACACAATGCCATTCCGATGTTCAATATTGTTAACGATAGATAGAGTTACCTAGATACACACACCACACAGACGCTTTGATCCCACCGAGGAGATATAGAATATTTAAACCTTTCGTACCATTTAGGCGTATATTTTTCCCTGGCGAGCGATAGTAAGCCTGTAATTTAGTAGAAACCGGCCATCGGCCGGGACATTATTCTACCTACAAATTTACAATTTATCTAGAACGGGGATATTGGGGATGTATTTTCTAACAGCTTGATGGAGGTCTAGGGAGGAAACTAAAGAAGGATAAATATATAAGTAAATATATAAGTAAATATATAAGTAAATATAAAAGTAAATATAAAAGTAAATATAAAAGTAAATATATAAGTAAATATATAAGTAAATATATAAGTAAATATAAATATAAGTAAATATATAAGTAAATATATAAGTAAATATATATAAGTAAATATATAAGTAAATATATAAGTAAATATATAAGTAAATATATAAGTAAATACATCGACCAATAATTAAACCCTTCCCCCTTAGGTTATATTACAGTTACCATAATATGCACGACCTGTCTCACATGGCTTACATATGCACGACCTGTCTCACATGGCTTACATATGCACGACCTGTCTCACATGGCTTACATATGCACGACCTGTCTCACATGGCTTACATAATAATAACCCTTGCTTGCTGGGCATCCAAGTTGTCATTGGATATTTGAAATGTCATATACACTCAGGAAAATTAACCAATCTCAGATCACGCACTTATTTGGTGCTTAATAAGGATATCATACGGAATCCTTCATTAGCATTCTGGACGGCCAAATTTCATCCATACATACTCGTTGCAGTACTCATTCACTCATTCGCATTCATAAGGACAACCGGATAGTCACTCACATACACACCATTCACTCGTACACACAAATATTCACTCAACAACAGTTACATTATACTCTCACTCTGACTCTCACATTCACCGACCAGCAGTCACATAGTCTTATTCATTCTCACATTCAACAATACAGTTGTAGTTGGCATGATTACTCATACATATATACATTGTTCACCCCCGGTTATATTCACACTTATGCATGCTCTTGCTTACACTTGCCTTAAGGGGAGGTATTTAGTTTCTTCCCTAGAACTCCATCAAGCTTAAAATTACACCCCCTAGACAAGGGGATAAATTTGTACATTTTTCGGTAGAAAAATGTCCCGGCCAAAGGCCGGTTCCTCTCAAATTACAGGCTCGCTATCGCTCGCCAGGAAAAAATCGACACCTAAATGGCACGAAAGTTCTTAAAATTTTCAGAAATGGGGCGAAAGTTCTTATCATCGCCAAACTAATGGGGCGAACGTCTTAAAATCACATAAGCAATGGGACTAAACATGAGGGAGAAAGGGGTCAATAGAAAAATACGTCAAGTGGAAATCTCCCCTTAAGCCGATGTCACACGAGCGCATTTTCCGGCAATTTTTGATGCGCAAGTTTTTTCTCGTAATGTTTTGAGGCTCTTTCGCATTGGCATCGGAAACTATGTTGAGAGTAGATTATGTTAGGTAGTTTACTTCGTATAGGACTAAAATTCTGAAGCTGCCAGACAACAATTGCCCGTAAAAATTGACTGAAAAATCGCCCGTGTGATACTGCCTTTAGTCGCACATATCCACTCTCCGATTTGCACACTCAACAGTACACTCACATTTCGTCAACACACAAGTACATTAACTCAAATATATTCATATTTACTCATTCACAGATACATTCACTCATGTTAACTCAAACTCGTTGAACATTTACATTCGTGTTCCTCACCTACACTCAGCTAACTTACCAAAACAATAATTTCCCTTCACTTGCTCACCCTATCCCATTCTGTTACCGTTAAAGAGTATTTTAACATTCACAGTACCTACTGCTATTGAAAATGCAGTTTTGAAATGCAGCGTTTGATGTTCATATCTTGAATAGTTTTTTTTTACAGTACTTAAGGATGGGTTGAAAATGATTGTATATTACAATATGTATGTTTGTATTCTGGCGGAGTTTATAGATAAAAAAATGTATGCAACTTTCTGAAGCTCTTGATGATGGTCGAATATGATGCTAATCTTGTTTTGCTTTGTTTTAAAACACGAAATTATCAATTTATTTATCAGTTGACTAGTCAGAAGTCAAACACTGCATAAGAAACAAACAACACTTGTAATCCAATCATGTCCAGTATATTTCCATGTAAAAGATCACGGAGAGGAACAGAAATAATGTGGCCAATTATGCAATCTCATTTATCCCTTACTCTCTCACATACCCTTTTATAATCTTAATAAAATCGTCTAATAATAGCTAGCACATAATGAAAGAATGTGCCGTAGTATAGGCTACTGAAAAGGTTAACCCTTTGGCGATTTTAACGCGATTTTGCAGTTTATTCTGGCTATCATTAGAAGGTTTTATATATTTTAGGAAGAATCTGTGGGAATTTTAAGGGTAAAGACGATCTCAATTAACCCTCTGCCTTTCATACAACCTTTGTAATTTGAATAAAATTCGTTTAATTATTATGTTCCTTCCAACAACCAACTATACTCCTAAAATCGATTAATGAAATTTACAAACACATGTGGCAGTCCGTGGATTCGAATCCAGGATGCTCACACCGAAAATCAACACCTTATGCATCGCACCACGAAGACAGTTAAAGAATGGTGGACACTGCCTACGATTTATTATGCAACTTCGAATCCTGCATATCAATCTAAGCATGTACACACATCCCAACTGCTAATAGAAAAAAAAACATAAAATAAATACGTCATCGAATCTTCTAAGGGTTATTATCCTTAATGCCATTCATTGTATTACAATTTCCAAAATAATTCCGTTTAATAAACAAAAATGATTCATCCCCCAGCTAGAACTTTTAACGTTACCCCGATTTATTTCGACATCCAACAGCGAGTGAACAAACTGAATTAGTCTTTACACCTCTCTCATAAACTTACTTGCCCTTCTCCTTCAGTGTCGTACTATAGAATCTTTATACAGGATATCCTTACATTTACTCCAGTTCCCCTCTCATGCCTTGTTCATTTCCTTCGAGTAAACTTCCTTTCCTCCCTCCACTTCACGCTCAATTGGCCATCAAAGTCCTCCTCTACCCTTCCTTTGAGTTTCCTCCACATTCCTATTTACTTCTTGCTGTCCCACACACTCCTCCCTGCTCACCATCTTGAAAACTTTCTCCCTTTAATACTAGCTCTGTTATTTTCGGTTAGCAGATACTTTTATAAATGAACACACGAGTTTTGTATTACCATTACATGTGGTTTGATTACCATAAGATCTGGGGAAATTTCTCCTTAAACTAATGCTAATATTTTAATCGTATCTCTTTCACTATAGACATAGCAGTAGTACAGTCAGTGATACCATTGATGATGAAAAGGTTTTAGTCACTTTTTTTTTTTTTTTTTTTTTTCTATGTGATTGAGGGAGGCAAAAGGCATAACTGCCTATAGCGAGTGCCTCCCCCATAGTTGAAAGAGTGACAGGGCCAAAATCAAGGGACGTTCGAGCCAAAATGCCTGGACACACGGAGTTTGAAGCAATTTAAGTCATAGGAAGAGGGAAAGACTGATTCTGGGAGAGAGTTCCAGAGCTCAGATGTTGAGTAGAAGAAAGTTTGAGAGTAACGTTTCACTCTTGGGTTGGAGAGTTGCACAGAGTAGGGGTGGGATTGAGTTGCAAGACGGGTACCACGTGCCCTACGTAAAGGAGGTGGTATGCACTGGGATAGCTCTGAGGAACACTGATTATTATAGTAGCGATAGAATAGCGAGAGAGATGCAACATTGCGGCGGAGAGAGAGATTGCAGAGAGTTGGTGAGTGGACGGGAGTTAATGATACGAAAGGCCTTCCTTTCAACTTTGTCTAGGAGAGCGGTGTGAGAGGAACCTCCCCACACATGTGAACAATACTCAATACAAGGGCGCACTATGCCCCTGTACAGAGCAAGAAGCTGTGCAGGGGAAAAGAACCCCCTAAGGCGGTTGAGCACACCCAGCTTCTGGGAGGCTGCCTTAGCAAGACTGGTAATATGGTCCTTCCAAATGAGAGCAGAAGAAAAAGAGACACCAAGAATATTGAGAGAAGATGAAGGGTTGATTTTTGTATTGTTGAAGAATAAGGGATAGTCCGCTGGGAGATCCTGACGGGTAGATAGATGGAGAAATTGGGTTTTTGGAAGCATTAAAGTTAACAAGGTTTTCTCTGCCCCAATTGGAAATAGTATTTAGATCAGAATTTAAAGTTCTATGGCTTCATTACGTTTGTCGTTGAGGGATTGCTGGCTGGGGCGTTCTGAAAAACTAATGGAGTAGTGTAAGGTTGAGTCGTCTGCGTATGAATGGATGGGAATTAAGGTACAGTTAAGGAGATCATTTATAAAAATTAGAAAGAGAATAGGAGATAGGACAGAGCCCTGAGGAACACCGGAGTTTATAGGGTGAGGAAGTGAACAATGGCCGTCCACAACCGCAGCTATGGAACGGCCGGAAGGAAATTAGAGACAAAGGCACAGATGGAGGGATAGAAACCGAAGGAGGGTAGTTTAGAAATTAAAGATTTATGCCAGACTCTATCGAAGGCTTTCGATATGTCTAGTGCAATAGAAAAAGTCTCACCGAAGTCCCGAAAGGAGGATGACCAAGAGTTAGTAAGATATGAAAGAAGATCACCAGTAGAGCGACCCTTAAGGAAGCCATACTGGCGATCTGAGAGCAGATTATGAGAAGAGAAATGCTTAGAAGAGAAATGCTTAGGTATATATAAAACATATACCTATTGCAGAAATGGAGAGGGGATGACATAGTTTGGCAATAGTGCAATGACTGCATACAAAATAATTACATTCACGAAATTCCAGAAGGGATAATTATGTACAGTATAAGGACTACAAGGAGATGGATATATAAAATATTATAGCATTAAATGCCATTAAGTAAGATTGGAAAACTTGTAAAGCTTTTGAGGGAAGGCTGACATTGATGCCTGGTTGGTAATATGTATGAGTTAAATTCTTGCTTTGTTGCAAAACTATTATCTCACCCATATGGAATCAAACGGATATTATGTGACCATCGTTGTGCGTTTGTCTGAGTCTTTGAAAGAAGGATTTGTCATATGATGATGGATGGAATTAGATGAAACTTGGTTAGTGCGTACCCAAAGAGAAATAATTAACTTTTAAGCTAACTGATGATATACCTCCCCCCCCCCCCCCCTCCCGTCACTCCAACTCCTACTTGATCATTTACTCTATATAAATCCTTAAAAAATTACCGTTATAAGTTTTTGCTTGATTTCACAATACTCAATCTGTTACTTTTATGTGGCTACCAAATGATATATTACCCTGAAGTTGTCGATCGTTGGCTGTATTTGCATGCAATGCTGTTGCGCTCTTCTTAGCTCCCTTCTAATTTGATATTATGCGGTTGGCTAATGAGTGTCGATAGAGATATTTAATAATAATGGTGTCTAGCAAAAATGAAAATTATATTGGATTGTCATATACCAAATCTGACTCAATCAGTGCTTAGAAAATATCAATATTATCGCATTACACACACACAGTCATTAAGCGCATACAAAACCTCCGCCCACGTCACGGTTCCTTCTAAAGTTAGAGACTCGCTATTACTCGCCAGGAAATAAATCGACACCTAAAGGGCACGAAAAGTTTTAATATTGACAACAAAATGAGGCGAAAGGTATCAACATCGCGAAATTAACGTAATGAACGTCTTAAAACCTCAAAATTAATATGCTAAACATGAGGGAAAAGGGGGTCCAGAAAAAGCGAGTACTACCCCCTTAACAAACCGTCCATAGGGAGACGTCTAATTCTTGGTTTTGGTAGAGTCCATCAAGTTGTTGCATACCTTGAGTAGTATATTGCCAGTCTCCTGATACCATATTCAAGTTCCATACCGGTATATACAGTATTGTTACTCGAAATGTGCGATAATATATGCACTAGGTGGACTTGGAATAAACATAGCCAATGTTGTGTGTGTATTATAGAACACAAATTAAGGTAGACATCATGGCGAACTGCTAAGATGTGGGCATAATTCTCCCTACAAACAACTCCGCACCACCATCTCAGCCCCATTCTATCAGGACAAGTGTTATCAGCGGCTTCTCTCCCCTCCCCTCTTCCTCCACAATATCCCCTCCCCTCTTCCTTCCCCCCAAAGCTTCTCCTCCCTTTTCTTTCTATCCACAAACTCTCCTCCACTTCCTTCCCTCCACTCCATCCTCTAACCTCCTTCCCTCCCTCTACAGCCATCCTCTTTCCTCTCCATCACCAACCACACTCTTCTTCCCTCCCTCCTTCCCACAACCAACCCCTTCTATCGTTCATCTTCCATCACCACTCACCCCCCTCTACCACTACTCTCTCCTTTCTTCTATTTTCCTTTCTCTCCTATTCTCTCCCTTCCATACTTGCTCCCTTCGTCACAACTCTCCCTCTCCATCACCACTATCTTCCTTTCCTCCCTCTCCACCATTCTCGCCCCTCCTTCCTTACCTTCCCCACACGTATTCCCTTTGTCATCCACCACCACTCTTTCCCTTTCCTCCCAGTTCACACTCTCCTCTCCACAATGTTCTCCCTTACTAGCCCACCACATACTATTACTTTTCGTCTGCCATCGCTCCCCTCCCTCCCCCTGCATCACCATTCTCTCTCTTCCCTCTCCCCTCCACCATTCTTCCCCCTCCCTCCCCCACACGCCCTCAGCCATCACTGCCACCCCGACATTTCCTCCCCTCCACAATCCGGAGATGAAGCAAGTGACTCAACTGGCGAGGCAACAATGAGAGCCTGATACACTGACGGGGAGGGGAGGGGAGGAGAGGGCTGGGTCTCTTATCGATAATAGATAGTCCCCCCCTTGTTGTTTATTTCATTGGCTTGAGCTGAAGATGGAACTGGGACCTGCTCCTTGGCATGGTGTCAAAATAATACATATGTTGAAAAAAGTGTTGCTGTCAATTGGCAGTGTCGTAATACATATGCCGGGAAGGAGAGGTGGTGGGGGAAGAAAGACGGGTAGAAGAAGGGGTTAGTAAGAATTAACATGATAAAAAACATATCATTTTGTGGAACACATATAGCAAGTATTAATTTGATTGCACTAACTTATGGATGGCATTTTACGAATTTCATAAGAAATGCTTTTTGTATATGTAAAACTAGTCTTTGTAGATACTTGACGTAAATGATGATAGTCGACATATGTTTCAAAATTGTATATAATTACTAGTAAATCTCAGGAACAGATTATACAAATTGCTTTTTGTTAGCGTCTAATTTCTTAAAAACAAGACGGTGCGGTGGAAAAAACAAACCTAAAACGCAGCATTTGTGTCGCTATCAATCTTAAAAAAACGTCATAACCCCCATTATATTTCATTAAGAGTGGAAAACAATGGACAGGATTTCGATTTTTCAGTTAGTTTTGTCAACGCCATTAGTCCGCCTTTGATACCTTGCCACAAAGAAAAAGGGCGTCTTTATGTCGACAGCCGCGCCTAGCACATCAAAAGCCACACTGGAATGGCGTACAGGGCCTCTCAAAAGTCGTGGCCTCCTTTCATATCACACATATTTATTATCTCACTAGTAAAGAGGATAATAATTGTACGTAAAACACCTTCACAATTCCTTACATTCAAACTTCATATGGTTTGTTAAGGAGTGGTCTTTCATTGCGTTAAGGTAGGGTATATACAGTATATAAGTATTGGTGAAGGTAGGACTTTTACTATGGCTGTATACTCAACCACCCATTCAACACCCCATTAGTATAGAAACCTAAACTCAAAGAACTGAATATAATGTTCATGTGTGTATCATTTGGTTACATTAAGTTGTTAGAGTGGGATTATAATGTTGTACTTTAACATTAACTATTGTTTAGTTTATGGACTGAACTAGCGATATACTACAGATATATTAACACATTCCATATGTAAAACATTCAAATAATGTAGTAGTAATATGAAATGGCTTTAATCTCGGAAAAATCAAGAAGCATAGCGCCAAAGAAAACTAAGTGAATATTGATGAAATATACAAAGATAAACTATAGATTGTGGAGAAAAGAATATATGTGGTACAGTTTATAACTACCTAAAATTATATATTAATATAGCATATATATAGGGGAAAGTAATTACATAAATATTTATTGTGGACAAATATAGATAAGATTAAGAAACTGGTACGAGCTAGGTGTAGTGTACACACATTTAAATTACGATGGCGAAAATATAATTAGTCAACGTGCCTTAATTAGTTTCCGAGATACTGTTTCATTAAGCAAAAATACACTCAGGCTAGACTGTGCAATTCAGTATATAAATGAAGAACAACACACAGAAAACAAGTAATCATTGCTCTATAGCCTTCCACGCCAAACTTGGAAATAACATGGAATATATACAATAGTATTTACATAATTACCGTCTTTACCTAACAAATGCTATCAATCCATTAAGCATGATAACTCCTTTTTTCGTAGTATTTTGGCTAGCGTTTAACGAACTAATTATACCAGAACAAACAGGAACCTTCTTCTATAAGGCCTTTCGGCGCCATGGTACCATATTTTCGCTAACAATAGACGATACTCTTGATCTTAAGAAATGCTTCAGCCAACTTATATTTTGCTATTTTATGATTTATTTAGATATAATTATTATTATTATTTATTTACTTGTTTTGGCTCCCTAGACTTCTATCAAGCTTAAAATAACCCCATGACCCCCTTTCAAGATAACCCCATGACCCCCTTTCAAGATAAAATTGCATATCTTTCGCCGGTTCCTCCTACATTGCAGGGTCGCTGTCGCTCACCAAGATAAAATGAACATCTATGTGGCACGAAAGGTCTTAACATTGACAAAGAAATGGGACGAACGTCTAAAAATGTCAAAACTAATGGGGCTGAACATGAGGGAGAAGGATGTCCAGAGAAAATAACCTCCCCATACCACTGATCGACGCTGTGATTTAAACCCCCGCTGTAGGACGGACGCCAACACCACAACACCATTATCTCCGAGTAGAGTTCTTGGGGTTAAAAAAAGATTTATCTTTTTCTTCATTTCTTATCATTATTATTTTTTGTTTTTTATTTGACGCCTTGCTGCTGCCGTAATCATCACATATCTATATTTGTTTTGATAAATTAAAACATTAATTCCAAAACCAACATACGTAATTATCACACATCTATATTTTTGATAATTTAGAACATTCATCCCAAAACCAACGTACGTATTTATCACACATACTTATAGTTTAGACCAACCTGTCTATCCTGCACCAGTATTGCCGATAAGTTTATTATGGGTATGGATATATTTAAGGGTCAATCTTCTTCCTCATGTTTCACCCCATTAGTTTTCAGATTTTTCGACCTTTGGCCCATTAGTTTGGCGATTTTAAGACCTTTCACCCAATTTCTTTGTCAATAATAAGACCTTTCGTGCTATTTAAGTGTCGATTTATTTCCTGGCGAACGATAGTGAGCCTGTAAGTTTGGAAGAACATGCCTTCGGCTGGTACATTTTTCTACCGAAAAATGTACAAATTAATCTAGAAGGGGGATTTAATGGACATTTTGTTAGTTTGATGGAGATCTAGGGAGGAAACTAAACAATAAATGAATATATAAATAAATAGACCCAGCATATAACCACTGTCCCCTTAAGTGTGGCGAGAGGCTATATGAACCTCCGAGGCAGCAATATGGCGGGGGTTGGCCGACCTCTGTTACTCCAGGGTCTCTACAGCGGAGGGATCAAAGTAGTGGCCTCTATAGGGACACCTCATCCATTCATTACGGTTACTCCAGACGCCAGGAATTGTGGCTAACATTAAGAGAGAGAGCGAGAGCGAGAGAGAGAGAGAGAGAGAGAGAGAGAGAGAGAGAGAGAGAGAGAGAGAGAGAGAGAGAGAGAGAGAGAGAGAGAGAGAGAGCGAGAGAGAGAGAGAGAGAGAGAGAGAGAGAGAGAGAGAGAGAGAAGAGAGAGAAGAGAGAGAGAGAGAGAGAGAGAGAGAGAGAGAGAGAGAGAGAGAGAGAGAGAGAGAGAGAGAGAGAGAGAGAGAGAGAGAGAGAGAGAGAGAGAGAGAGGGGGGGGGGTTTCTGGACCCCTTCACCGTCATGTCTAGCCTGTTTAGCCCTATTCTTTTTGGAATTATGATATTCGTCCTATATACTTTGGCGATTGTAAGACCTTTCGTGCCTTTTATGTGTATTTTTTCATGGCAAGCGTTAGTAAGCCTGCAATTTTGGTGTAATCGGCCTTCGGCTGGGGCATTTTTCTACCGATAAATGCACAAATTTATCTCGAAGCGGATCTTGGGGGTACCTTTTTGTTAAGCTTCATGGAAGTCTAGAGAAGAAAAAACAAATATAAATAGAGAGAAATCCATACATCAAAATATTATCTTAAACGATTGAAGAATTTGGAAATACCTAAACAAGTTAACTGACCTACTCTTTTGATTCACATAAGTTATTTATAATTTAAGTATAATCGTTTGATGTTATCAAGAAGAATGTGAAGTGTGTATTGTTTCCTGAGGAGTGATAGCGAGACTGACATTTAGGAGAAACCAGCCTTCGGGGCGTAAATGTGGTATTGTTAAGCATTCAGGATAGGCAATATCTATTGTATATCGAATTAAGACTAAACCACTGAATGTTGGTTTATGAAAAAGAACTTTGCATCACCTACGTTCATTAAATAGCATTGCATTTCAAGCTACAGTTTTTCACCAAGGCGAAGGGTTTTACGATGACTAAGTTTGCTGAATACGATATTTTTTTCGGGCAATTTTGGAAGAGCAAGAATTTTCTCGCAACATTTCGCATCTCTCTTACACATGTATAAGAAACTAGACACAAGGTAAATGGTGTTAGAGAGCCGAAGTAAAATGTCTTAATTTTGAAGTTATAGGTTTAGAATTGAACTAAACATTGCCAGGAAAAAAAAAAACATTCATGTGACACCAACCACCAACGTAACTTTGATCCGCAACTCTGATCTGGCAGCTTCAGAAATATATGCTTAGAATAATGTTGTCTCCTATAACAATCTACCTTCAGTCTATAGTATATTCATGGTAAGGAGACCATAAATCTTGACCTCTATCCTCTTTACCTAATACATGACTAGAGTAGGCCTAATCGAGCTATTATATCTACCATTATGCGAGAGTCAGCAAAGGAATAGGTGTGGAAATTTGCATCCCATTTGCTCTAGCCCCTTTTACGTTATTGAGGTGAAGGGTTACGATTCCTGGCTTTCTTATATTGAATGGACTATTTTTTACCAAAACTAGTCTATTCACTGTAATTATGCTAAAAATGTCATCACTAACCTTTCCAACTAAAAACTGACTAGAGTAATCGAGCTAATATTTTTAACAATCAGGAAGAGTCAGCCAGGGTGTGGTACGTTATAGCCTATTTGCTCTAGCCCTTTTTGAGTTACAGAGGTTAAGGGTCACGATTTCTGGCCTCAATATACAGAATTGATTAGAGTAAGTATGTAGGCCTATGTATTTATTTTTATTAATTTCACCCCAACACCAAACACCTCCCAAAGAAATTAATGAAAGCAATTTAGAGTAAGTATGTATGTATTTCAGGCTGGCTGTAAAGGTCATAATTTACAAATAATAGTATATGTGTACAACATTCAAGAGGTTGTTTGATGGCACATTAATTTGTTTTTAATTATGTAATACAGTAACGTTGTATATATGTCAAAGTGTCTGGACACACGGAACTTGAGACAGTGTAAATCACAGGAAGAGGGAAGGACATATTAAGGAAGAGAGTTCCAGAGCTTACTTATCGAATAGAAGAAACACAGGAAAAACCGGTACAATCTTGGGTTAGAGAGTTGGACAGATTAGGAGTGGGAATGTGTTGAAAGACGGGAACCCCCACTCTCCGTAAGGGAGGAGACACACTGTACACTGATAAAGCTCTGACTGAATAAGTAAGAGAAGGTGAAATGATAAAACGAAAGGCTTTCGATTCTCTCCTTTCGAGAAGTGCAGTAGCGAAGAATCGGAGATAAGAGAAAAGGAAAAGGTAGTGTAGGATAAAAGGTAGTGTAGGATAAAAGGTAGTGTAGGATAAAAGAAAAAATACGCAAACCCATGCTTAGTTTACGATGACTGCGGAATGGGAAATTATGACTTAACCCTATCTGGTGCAGGACTAGGTATGTGAGATTTCCTATATAGCTAAATAGTTATACGTTGGGTATATATTTTTGACCGTCAAGTGATATGCGAGATATGGTTGGTTGTATTTAACTGCATGGAAATTATCGCCTCAGTATATAAAATTAGTAGATATTTTGCATATAAAAATGCTACATGCCTCCAGCATAATGGAGAGATAATTATATGCAAATTTAGTTACGAAATTATCACACATACACACATGATTATACCTAAAGTCAGAAATTATCACACATACACACATGATTATACCTAAAGTCAGAAATTATCACACATACACACATGATTATACCTAAAGTCAGAAATTATCACACATACACACATGATTATACCTAAAGTCAAAAATTATCACACATACACACATGATTATACCTAAAGTCAGAAATTATCACACATACACACATGATTATACCTAAAGTCAGAAATTATCACACATACACACATGATTATACCTAAAGTCAGAAATTATCACACATACACACATGATTATACCTAAAGTCAGAAATTCAAATACATTCTGAACCTTAGAACTCGTTCATTAAGCAAACTACCTAAATGCAATTATTAGGTAAATATTGATTTTATTTGTTTTATTTCAGCCTGATACACTGTAGCTTGGGAAATATTTAGTCAGCAGTGGCAGACGGGAGAGGGTGGTTATAAAGTAAACATTAATAGTTTACCGAAAACCTTTGATTATAATTGTGTGAAACATAGAGAAAGAAATCAACACCACTAAAACGATATGAACTAAATATTACTTATCAATGGCTACTAGAACACAAACGCTATCAAACATAACTGATATCAGCTTCAAATGCACACAGTTTATGAATACAATGATCTCCGAACTATCAATTTAACTGTACAGTATCAAGGGGGGATGGGCTGGTTTTTGTGGCCCCTTCTCCCTCGTGTTTAGGCCCATTGGTTTTGAGATTATAAGACGTTCGGCTCATTAGTTTGACGATTTTAACACCTTTTACCAAATGTCTTCGTCAATTTTAAGAGCGTTCGTGCCTTTTAGGTGTCGATTGTATCCTGGCGAGCGATAGCGAGCCTGTAATTTTAAGAGGAACCGGCCTTCGGCCGGAACATTTTTCTACCGAAAATTTTACAAATTTAGCAGCTTGAAGGCGAATCTAGGGTTTTGTTTTAAAGTTTGATGGAGATTTAGCAAGGAAACTAAAAAATAAAAAAATAAAAACAAAATAATGAATATATACATTGCTAGACCAAAACAAAATTTCTATTATCCCCTTAAACGGATCTGCGGCTTCTGTAAAAATGTGTTGTGATAATTCTCCCCATGGTAAGCTCTGGTATTCATCGCTTGGGTATTTTCTTGAGCGTGAAATAACCTGCGGAGCTGTGGCGACGTGAGAGGGGGGCAGGGTTACCAAATATAGCCACAAATTACCGCTAGATCCGTTCTCCAAAGTCGCTAGCTGGCCGTTAGATAGTAAACAAATAGCGTGAATCACTAGAAAATCGCTACAAGGCTGTTAGATAATAAACAAATGTCGAGAATCACTAAAAAAATGCCACAATCTCTAGAATATCGCTAGAATTCATGTCGCTAGATGTAAGATTTCGACGTATGACCGATGTAAATACCTCTAGATCTAGCAGGAAAATAGCTAAATTGTCAACACTGGGATGGGGGTGGGAGGTATAAGGCTTTGATCCGGAGCTTGGTCGGTAGTTAGGACGTAGTGAGAGGCATAGCACACTTGTGACGTTGCAATTTAATATTATATTACAATGTCTTAAACCCCATGAAAGTAACGGCGTGTTTTGACAGTCTTTTCTAGCTAATGTTAAACGATTTAATTAAGATTAGTAAGCGTATATGGCAGTCAGAGGCATGATTGAGCCCGTTTTTACCTTTTTAACTCCCTCAGATCCTTCCTAACTGTATCAAATCGTCTACTGATAGCCAGAATAAACTGTCAAAACGCGTCATGATACTCTCTAACTCTAGTTGGTGTGTTGGTTTAGGTGGTTGTGATATTGTTTTTTAATTGTTATTGATATTATTATTGCAACTGCAACATTCAAAAACTTTTTCCCTAGACCTCCTTTATGCTAAAATTATGCATTACCCAGACTCCCTTCAAGTAAATGGGTACTTTTTCGACTTGCTTTTTTCCTCACCCTTTTTCTCTTTCTCTTGCTTGTATCCATTTGGCCCCATTCAGCCTACTGTTTTAAGACGTTTATCCCCATCCAGGTGTCAATTTTTTACTGGTGAGCGGTAGCGAGCCATCATATTTTTAAAATGTTTTTAACAGCAGGCTAAATGTGTACATTTTTCGATAGAAAAATGTCTCCGGCGAAGCCAGATTTCTTCATATAATGCTGGCTCGCTATCGCTCGCCAGGAAGAAATCGACACCTAATTGGGGATAAACGTCTTAAAATAGTAGGCCGAATGGATACATGCCAGAGAAAGAGAGAAAAGGAGAGATATAAATGAAAGCAGGTCACCCCCCTTAAGATGGTATGTTGAGTGGTACTTGAAAAGTAGACAGAATGGATAAACAACACCACATGAGGAGGAGCACTTTATTGACAACGTTTCGCAGATAGCTTCATCAGGTCACTAACAAATGCTGGTACATAGGAGGCCTTAAATATCCGTCCAGACAGGTGGCGGGGGAGGAGTGGGAGGTGGGGGTTGGGAGGGAGGAAGGAGGATGGACAGGGTGGGGTTGGGAGGGAGGAAGGAGGAAGGACAGGGTGGGGCCAGAAGCATGGGGGGAGGGGAGGCGGAGCCTATATATGGGTCAAATACATCAGTAAGAACTAGCAAAAACAGACATACAAACATGCGTACAGGGTAACAACTCTACTAGTACAAAAAAATAAAAAAAAAAAAAAAAATATATAACTATAACAATAATAATAATAATAATAATAATAATAAAAATAATAATAACAATAATAACAATAATAACAATAATAAAAATAACATTAATAATAATAATACAGATGATAATATTAATCGTAACAATTATAATGAAAACAGTGAAGATAGTGCTAATATAATTTATAGTGGTACAGTACTAGCAATAAATAACAGAGAGAGAGAGAGAGAAAGAGAGAGAAAGGAGAGAGAGAGAGAAAGAGAGAGAGAGAGAGAGAAAGAGAGACAGAGAAGAGAGATAGAGGAGAGAGAGAGAGAGAGAGAGAGAGAGAGAGAGAGAGAGAGAGAGAGAGAGAGAGAGAGAGAGAGAGAGAGAGAGAGAGAGAGAGAGAGAGAGAGAGAGAGAGAGAGAGAGAGAGAGAGAGAGAGAGAGAGAGAGAGAGAGAGAGAGAGAGAGAGAGAGAGAGAGAGAGAGAGAGAGAGAGAGAGAGGGGAGAGAGAGGAGAGGAGAGAGAGAGAGAGAGAGAGGAGAGAGAGAGAGAGAGAGAGAGAGAGAGAGAGGAGAGAGAGAGAGAGAGAGAGAGAGAGAGAGAGAGAGAGAGAGAGAGAGAGAGAGAGAGAGAGAGAGAGAGAGAGAGAGAGACCCATTGACCCATTCTGCCCCCTCCCTGTCCTGCCTCCTTCCTTCCTCCCTCCCAACCCCCACCTCCCTCTCCTCCCCCGCCACCTGTCTGGACAGATATTTAAGGCCTCCTATGTACCAGCATTTGTTAGTGACCTGATGAAGCTATCTGCGAAACGTTGTCAATAAAGTGCTCTTCCTCAGATGGTGTTTTTTATCCATTAAGATGGTATATTGCAGTGTTAGGGCCATCTAATACAAGAACACAGATATGTAAGTCAGTCATTGCGAACACTCATTTAATTAAGTTTTCTATACCCTTGATTGTTTACAGTATCAAATAACTCTATATGTCTATATCATTTATTGTTATTAAATGTATGCCTCCAAGAGATATCCTTAAACTCTTTCAACATACCATGACCCATTCTTCCATTTTATTCTGGCTAATATGAAAAAATTTGCTAAAGCTTAGAAAGGGTCTCAGAGGCATAGGGATAATTGAAATAGACCTTACCAATTTTATAAATAGAAGGTCTCCCAAACCTTTATATAATCGTTTAGTATTAGCGAAAATCAGAGCAGAATGACGCCATCGTATACTGAAATAGTTGAAATATGACCGACCTAACATTCATCCAGTTTAGGATCGACCTTATAAATGAAAGAAGTTTCGAAAAAACTGACAAACAACATTGTCATTGAAACCGAGAAGTCGGAGAATTTTGTACGGCATTTTTATTGGACTTCACGCAATATAAAAACTGAATGAAAGTGTATTTTCAGTTTACAATTCTGCTATTTTCGATTAAAACATATATACCGTGAATGACCGTGTTGGAATTAAAACATATATACCGTGAATGACCGTGTTGGAATTAAAACATATATACCGTGAATGACCGTGTTGGAATTAACACATATATACCGTGAATGACCGTGTTGGAATTAAAACATATATACCGCGAATGACCGTGTTGGAATTATTCACATGATGAAATTTCGTGTTGTGGTTGAACAAAGATTGATTTTGGCCTTTGGTATTATGAGTCTTAAGGGTGTGTGTGTATGTGTGTGTGTGTATGTGCATGTGTGAGAGTGTGTGTGTGTGTGTGGTTTTTTTCTCTCTACGTTTGTTCCTTCGACCTCCATCAAGGGTCTATACACTCCCCTTCCTTTCAAGATACATTTGCACATTCTCAGTAGCAAAATATACCCGCTAAGGGCCAGTCCCTCCTATATTACAGGCCTAATATCGTTCACCAGAATATGATCCACACCTTAATGGTACGAATGGTTTTAAGATTGACCAATACAAGGTGCGAAAGGTCGTAAAATTTCCAAACTAATGGGGCGAACGTCTTAATATATCAAAACTAATGGGACTAATCATGAGGGAGAATGGTGTCCATAAACACAAAAATCCTTGACGAATGAAATCTTAGTTTGGAAGCTATATCAGTCAGTCAGTCAGTAGCCAACCCTTACTCCCACAAGGGGTAGGGAGGATCAACAAGACTCGAAAAATTAAAAAGAGGTGATAGGAGAAGAACATAATTATAACAGTTCGCCAACAAAAAGCAAGCACAAATAATTCAGAAACACCAATCACTCATCAGCCCCCGAAATCACTGGCTTCACCTCAGATGCTATTATACTTCCGGACAAGGCCTCTTCACATCAACATCTGGGATAAAGACCTTCCAAGTTTGTCATTTAAAAGAGTCCAGAGACCTTCATGTGGAGTAGAGTGGTTGCATTGAGGCAGGTGGACAAAATTCAAAATAAAGCCATTAGATTAATCAATAACCCTGCAATCACACAGGACCTTCCTACATTATCCATGCGAAGAAACGTTGCATCCCTTGCATTATTCTACAGATATTTTCACAGCAATTGTTCCGAGGAACTTGCTTCAATTGTGCCGCCTCTCCACATCTTTCTCCGTAGAACTAGGGCAGCTGAGAGCGCCCATGAATTTACACTTTCTCCTCCACAATGCAGAACTTCTGCTTATCAAAATTAATTTATCCCTAGAACTACTACTCTTTGGAATTCACTTCCCTCCAGTTGCTTTCCACAAACTTACAATCTACAAAAAGTTTAAATCCAGTTGTTACAAACATTTTATGAATGGAGGATGCCTTTAGGCACATGGACCTTTTTGTTTTATCTGTGTTTTTCTTTTTTCCGTTCATTGTCTCTTAAAAAAAAAAAAAAAAAAAAATGTACGGTACTCTAACAAACTTCCTTTATTAATTCCTGTCATTTGCTAATTCTTTTGCTTCAGCCATACCCTTTTCATGCTTTGACACACATTCTGACACCATATCATACCATCATCTTCTCTGCTTTCCACGCCTTCTTCTTCCTTCTACTTCAATGACATATATACTTTTAACTATTCTTTCTTCAGGCATTCTTGTCATGTGACAAACTATAATAAAACCAAATAAATTATATAAAAGAAGTGTTGTTAGTGTTCAGTGTGTGAGTGGGGTAGCAAGATGAGGACGGTGGCAGCTGGGACCCTGTGCAGTGGGAACCTACGAGTTTAATATTGGAAACACTAATGAAAGTTGTACATACATACTGATGTCGCAGCTGCCGCTCACCGCCCGCCGCCGCTACACACTCAACTTCACACTTTTTAACTCACTTCCGCCTTTCTTTTATTTCTGCTTGCCTTAGTTTCTTCTTGGTCGAGTTTTGCTTCTGGCATTTAGCTAGTATTACCTTTTGTCATATGTTATATATTTGTTTTGCGCAAAATAAGAGGAACAGTGTACATTTGTTTGTGGAAATTGTCCCATGGACAGAACCGACGGCTAAAAAACGGAGCTATACATATCCGGTTTTGTAGCCCATAGTCTACTTCCAAAAAGCCTTTGTCTGTAGACTCACAATGACGAAAACATCAATGATGGAAAAGGAAAACATACTGCATGCCGAAATATTCATTCTACGTCTTTGCAGTGGAAATATCAGCTATGGAATGGCAAAACAAATATTTGATAGGTCAGTACGGTATATTTACCCAAGATCAGACCTTTCAGTACATATAAATTATCTCCAGCCCATCTATTTATCTATTGCCAGACGCCTCAATCCCCAAGGGGGTGGACACGAATACGTGTCTTCTATGTTCCTCTGTCATCCGTCAACCGGCGCCCCTCCGGACGACTAAGGCAGGTGAAGGAGTGCACAATAATGCCAAACTACAGGGGAACAGAGATAAGATGAGAAGGTGGTCTGAATTCTACTAGACCATTTTCATTTCGAGAAGTGCATTGGGACGAAAATTGGTAAATCAAATATAAAATGCTCAGACAATATTATATATTGTAAGATGGATCTAAGAATGGTGATCGACTCTGCTTAAATTAACAATACACCTGGCGAACAAAATATAATGGTAAGTTCTATAAGTAGAATTCGTGTCAATTTGAATGCAGATACATTTGAGATATTATGCACCACTATGGGTAAGTAAATTACATTATGCCTGTTAGGTTTGCCATACATATAGAATTGGGGATATTGATGTAGTGGAAATTGAGCTGAGGAGAGCTACTTAGATGGTGTCTTTATTAAAAAGTCTCACACATCAGGAAACCCTGGCGAAATTAGATCTTCCCTCATTTACAGATAAGAGAACCAGGGAAGATATAATTACAACTGCATAATAATTAATGGATAGCATTTTAGTATAGTATGCGGAGATATATTTCAGAAAACAAATTAGAAGAATAATAAGGCAGAGAAGAGGATCCAGAAGACATACCTACCCTAGGTTAGAAATTAGAAATGTTACTAGTGTTGCTATGCAGTATTAATGCATAATATAGCCTACCCTATTATGTTGCAAATTCAGATGTGCAAGACATTTTGAATTGAATATTGACCGGAAATGCACAAACCAAGATAAAACAAACAGATAAATATATAGATCAGAGACACAAATACGTCGTCTTGCCAATAGTGAGCCAAGAACCTATACTATAATGATACAGATGGAGAGCTGGTGACTTAGACAAGATAGCTTGCATCTGGGTCTACAGTCTATTCATAACCAGTATTACAACCAAGTCCTTTTTGTTTAGTAATTATTATGGTAATTCTGCAGAAAACAACTCCTTTTATTCTATTTTGTTATTATTTATTTTTATATTGTAATGGTTTGTAAGTGTGTATATTACTGTTAGACTGCACGGAAAAATTAGCATTTGCATTGTTAATTTTAATTCCGATACCCCAACAATGTAGGGACTTTGAAAATACATTATCCTAACCTAACAACCTTAACTAACCTATCCTAGTATTATGGGTGGGGGCTGCCACCCCAAGACCCCCCTGGTTAGGTATTAATAAAACAATAAAAGATTGACGGGCGCCGAAAGAAAAGTCGACGAAGTCAAAGGTGTTTACTTTGCAATCTTAAGCTTCGGCTGTCGATAACAGGAAAGTACTAATGCAAATGTACTGACGTCTTGTAGGTGAAGCTTCACTCTGATTGGCTACTGAACATCGGGGAGGAGCCTCCAAGGAGGCTAGAATGTAAACAACGTGTCCTGGACTGGCTGTACATAAATAACTGAACATTTTATAGGGGAGTGCAAATCAAATAACATAATAAGAAAAGTAACACTTATCCCCACATCTGTAAGGTCCCATGTGTAAGGTAAGAGCAAAAAAAAAAAAAAATAAATAAATAAAAATAAATAAATATTACATAAGAAAGGAATCCCGTAATCGAGGAGTTGTTGTTATACAGCTAACCCATTATGATTTAACATACTAAGTTTAAGTCATGTTCTACAGATCATAATGCTTTGGAAGAAATATAAAGTGGCGCAAGCAATGCAATGTAATCTTATTTTTTCTGTAATACCTATTCATCCCATCTTAAGCTCGGTTCACACATGCACGAATTAACTTCCCGTCCGGCCACGACCCCCAAAATAGGCAGGACGCCATCAATCTGGAGACCCCATGGTCCGTCCGTCCCCGACCCCTTTTGCTCGGTTCACACATGCACGAATTAACGTTCCGTCCGTTTCTGACCACTTAATTCGCCTGCAAACGAGCAAGGACGCCGGCAAAATCGCCTATGATCGGTACACGGACGTGCGGTGTCACCAGCTCACGTGACGCGATGGTGACACATCGCCGACTCTCCTTCCAACGGTTTTTTGCCCCCGTTCTCATCCCTTTCGTCGGCGTCTAGACGCCGAATGCTCCTGTGGGTGTCCCGGCCTGACACGTTTTGTGGCAGTTGCCCCGGCCCACGCCGACCATTTTATGCATGCATAAAATGTTCGCCGCCTCCCGCCCCGCGTCCCGTGTGCTGGCAACACCACACATCTCTGTACCGACCATAGGCGATTTTGCCAGCGTCCTTGCCCGTTTGCAAGCGAATTAAGAGGTCGGGGCCGGACGGGATGTTAATTTGTGTATGTGTGAACCGAGCTTAAAGGGTAGTTTTTCTGGACCCACTTCTTCCTTGTGTTTACCCCTATTAGGTTTGATATTATAAGACGTCCGGCCCATTAGTTTGGCGATTTTAACACTTTTCGACCCATTTTACTGTCAATTTTAAGACCTGTCGTGCCATTTAGGTGTCGATTTTGGGATGGATGTAGAGTTCGGGCGTACGGTCGTTATTGTTTACATAGGGCGATCGCCGCGGTCGCACTTACGTTCCAGTGTTCCAGTCTATTTCGACGCTGTATTTTCTGCTATTTACCCACTTTCATTACTATATGAATACTAGGTTAGGTTAGGTTAGGTTAGGTTAGGTTAAAATAGACGGGAACATGATGGGAAAGGTCCGACGCCACTACGCGTAATGTAAACAAAGATGGCGGTGCGCCCGCTCACTACATCCTACCCTCGATTTTTTTCCTGGCGAGCGATAGGGAGCCTGTAATTTTAAGATGTCCCGGCCATCGGACGGAAATGTTTCTATCGAAAAATGTACACATTTATCTTGAAGGGAGGCCTAGGGGGTGTTTTTTTTAAAGGTTGATGGAGGTCTAGGGAGGAAACTAAAAAAATAAATGAATAACTGAATAAATATACCAAAAAAAAAAAAAAAACACTAGGCTATACTCTTAAAACCAAATTGTCCCGGTTTGCCACCCTGCTTTCGGGAGCACATTTATGAGCATCTACAAACCACGCTTTTGAAGTTAATCATTCTAGTAAAATACAAATAATATCAGAAAATTAGAAAATAAGTGGCGTGTCATGTACGAATTAAAATAATTTTTATGTGCGGTTTTAGTCAATGAATATTGGTCTTTATTGTAAACTAGCAGGGGTACCCGGCGTTGCCCGGGTAATCACCATAATCACCATCACTACTACTACCATAATCATTATCATCAATCACTACTACCACAATCATCACAATACTACTACTACCATAATCACCGGCCTCGACCTCCCTGTGCCTCATTAAACGGCGACCTCGATTTCGGCCGCTAAATGACCTCCGATTTTGGATCTGACCTCATCCATACTCACATTTTGGGGGGCTGCGAACAACTTTCGTTCCATACACCTTTTCGATCGGAGGCCTCCTTCTGCCCCAAACGGCCCTTTTTCCGATTTCTCGCCCATTTTCTCCGTCCCTTTCACTCTGGGGAATTCTATTTTTTCACTAAAACCCGCCTAGGGACCCCCTTACTATGCATACCAAGTATGAACGCTCTAGCTTAAAAACTGCGGCCGCCTATAAAGAACAGACATACAGACAGACAATCGAAATTATTATATAGATGACACAACAATTATATGCATGAGAGTTAAGAGAGCTATAACTGTATCAATACACTAAGTACATAAGCATTCGTATTCGATTATAATTATTGTTTTAACTGCAAACATGAAGATTGTAAGTAAAGTAGCACATAATGTGAATAATGCGGTGAAACAATAGAATCAGGCAAGTGTAATAAGACAATAATGATATCAGCTGTCAAGGGGAGGCACGGGTCCTACGCCCAATAATAATTATAATATATTATGGTTTGCGCTGCGGGCTGCGGCTCCTACACATACATACCACATTGTATACGTACAGTCGCGGTCCATAATGCCTATAATTCGAAGCTGTCGGGTGATAATTATGAAACTCCCTATTAAAGGAAGATGGTTGATTTTTCTGGCCCCCTTCTCCCTCATGGATAGCTCAATTAGTTTTCATATTTTTAGACGTGCGGCCCATTAGTTTGGGGATTTTAAGATTTGCCATCCCATTTCTGTTCTTTTATAAAGAACTTTCTAGCCAATTAGGTGTCGATTGTTTCCTACCGAGCGATAGCTAGCCTGAAAATTATGAAGAATCAGCCTTCGGCCGGGATAATTTTCTACCGAAAAATGTACACATATATCTTGAAGGGGGTTCATTGGGTGAGGGTGTGTGTGCGTTTAAGCTTGTTGGAGGTCTAGGGAGGAAACTTAAAACAAATAGTATACAGATAAATAGATAAGCAAATAAATAAACACATTCTCCCTTAATTCCTCACCTGCTATTAAATTGTACTTCGGAGGTTCCTTTACATTTTCCCAGGCTATAAATTATAATGAATCAGAATTAATGACTGCGACTGCCCATTCATTCATAGAAGCTTGTGGACCCCTTTAGGTTTTCTTTGAAAATATATAACTACGGGGATTGGATTGTGAATATATTTTGTATTCCTTTAATGATTTAATCATATATATATGTTGTATTAAATATGTACTTAGATTACATTAACCCTTTCAATATTCAAACACGCCTTTTTCACTTTATTATGACAATGATTAGAGGCATTTATGTTGCTTAGAAACATCTCTAGGAATATAAGGGATCAAAATGAACTCAGTTAAGCCTCCGAGTCTCACAAATCCTTCCTAAACTATCGTACTGTTAATATAAATATGCCAATGAAGTAGGCCTACATATAAATAACATGAAAACCTAAATAATATATCGATGTTGTCGACCAGCTGTTAGACTAGAACAAATCCGTATTTTTACCAATGTGTTTTCCCCGATCTTAAAACACTCAGATCTACGTAATTTCTTTAGTAAGACATCAACCATTATTTGCCTTGGGATAGTAGAGGATTGATTGAGGAGAGGCTTTGCCTCCCCCTCTCATGACTGATTGAAATCAGCATGTATTTTTGCAGTAAGAGGATAATTAATAAGTTTTACAACCGTTAATCGGTTGAGTTATAGGGATTTTTTTTTGTTACAGTGCTTTATATAGTGCACATAAAATGATAATCTTCAAGGACACTACATCCACCTTATTAGAAACAATTTATTAGGGAAAATAGGCACCAACAGATTCGCCATATTTTTCTTCATATAGTCCGCATGGAGGATTTTCGTTATTGACAAATTAAAAAATACCCTTTTCACAGAAAAATACACCAAAAATCTGTCAAAGATGTCAAATAGCGGGGGTGTGGGGGGGGCGGCAGCCCCCACCCATAATACTAGGATAGGTTAGGTAAGGTTGTTAGGTTAGGCTAATGTCCTTTCAAAGGGGTATAGGCTAGTAAACATGGATAGCTTATACCCGGTCCGAGGTAAGAAGAATAAGAGTCCTGCTGTAGTCTCCTTGAATGCTACCCATAAAATAACTTTATGGTGGTTGAAAACATTATTAATAATATTATGTTCTTTGCAACATCCTTATTCTATAATAGCCTTCAAATAGAGGACAAATATCGTGGTAGTTTCAGTGATAAGTACCGACGAGGGAAAGACCGATTAAGGGAGAAAGTTGCAAAGCTTGCTTGTTGAGTAAAGACTTGTTTTGTAAGTTTCGTAATCTTAATGGACAGATAATATTGGAAGCCATATCAATTATTAAGACTTACCTGAAATATTCTTGACAGTAAGAAGTTGTAGGTTTTAGAAGACTAGGGAGAGTTCAAACAGCTCGTGCAGGGAAGGTAGTTTAAGGCTCTCCGACTTGGCGTTAGATACAAAATAGTTGCTTGTGTACTTTATGTTAGTATCATAAACAGGCGATAGTCTTAAAAGTCAAACTATAGTCCTTCACTAATATATATGCATATCATTTTCAAGGATACTATACCACTAACGTAACGACTCTCACTATTTGTATAACACTAAAAACATAACAGAATAAACTAAACCGGTAGTTAGTTAAAATAGTACTTCAGAGGCTATCAACCCTTCTGGATTATAAATATATTAGTTAAAATAGTACTTCAGAGGCTATCAACCCTTCTGGATTATTTAACTAGCACACTGCAAGTCAAGAATAGTGGCAGGACTGGAGCCCCGTGACTGAACCGCTCAAATCCGAAGCACTAATACTTCCCGTCCACAGCATGGACTCCCCCATTTTTGGCTTGGAGTGGTCCAACCTTGAATTGTACACTCTAGGACGTAAGTCATGGCCTAAAATGTTCGAAGCTATCCTGAACTAAATTGAATCTTCTCACTAATTCTTTACCTAATATTTACATTTCGGAGATTCGTTATGCTATTCGAGGGTTCATATTGGGCCATGATTTGTGTCTTAATGTGTACAGTACTCTCTGACACAAATCCGAGCCCAATATGAACCCTCGGACAGCAAATCGAACCTCCGAAATGCAAATCCTGTACAGTACAATGCTTAAATAATTTCAAGCGAAATTGAACAGATCAAAATTGGCCTATTCATACACTTATTTTGTTACGTCCTACTAATTACCTATGAGATAACACACAACATATTAAATATTTACACTTTCCTAATCAATTGCATATGAAAATATCCAGTATACCATGTGAATACCGCTATAATTAGAAGATGTGGAATTGGCTCCAGTGTCCGCATTAATTCTACGTTTGGTGTCGATGCGCAGTTGTTTTCCACACAAGCAGATTATATACCACCAAACTGCAACGCCAGTGTGAATCTTGAGTGGGCGAGTGGAATGGCAGACGTCAGTAATAATTGACAACATCGTGAAGTAATGCGACTAATAAAAACAGATAGGCCTAACCTTTTTATATTCTTGTTATTTTTAGGATATTATTCATTGTTAGTTTACATGTTTTTTATCTGATTCTTGTAGTATGCAATGATATTCAAAATATTTGAAATAAATTATAATAGGCCTGTTTCCCTCACCTATATATAAACTCAGTGGCTCGACTCGGGTTAGAAGCTTCGAATGAGCCCGACTGCCACAACGGACCTTAACAGAAACTGACGGCACAGCCGAGTCATAGAAAATTGGCAATTTAGAGACATACTATAGCAGTGTAGATAATTTGCTTTTGATCACACTCTCATTGATGTGAACTAGTGAGACCTTCTTACCAATTCAAAATCCTTGTTCTTTTTAATATATTGTCTTGAATGTTGTATTTTGTTAAGACACAAATATTTATGTTTACATAAATGTTCATATACATAGCTTCAGAAATGCATCACGATTGAACGAACAGTAATGTAGCCTATATTTGTTTAATCGATGTATGTATAATGCTAAGTGAAATTATGAGGACATATTACTTTACCAAGTTTCATGAGATTTAAAAACCCAATCAATAACTTTTTTTTTAACATCTGTAGTATGATAGGGTAGAGTTAAGGGGAGATGGGTCGTTTTTCTGGTCCCCTTTCTCCCTCGTGTTAAGCCCCATTTGTCTTGAGATTATAAGAAGTTCGACCCATTAGTTTGGCGATTTCAACACATTTCGCCCCATTTCGTTGTAAATTTTAAGATCTTTAGTGCCATATACGTGTCGATTTTTTCATGGCGAGCGATAGCGAGCCTGAAATTTTAAGAGGAACGATGATTTTTTTTTACCGACATATGTACACATTTATCTTGAAGGGGGGT
This sequence comes from Paralithodes platypus, assembly GCA_032716605.1. Taxonomy (NCBI): domain Eukaryota; kingdom Metazoa; phylum Arthropoda; class Malacostraca; order Decapoda; family Lithodidae; genus Paralithodes; species Paralithodes platypus. The sequence goes on from CM064487.1 coordinate 128,510,517, forward strand.
CTACGGGGTGTTTTTTCTAAGCTAGATGGAAGTCTAGCGAGGAAACGAAGAAATAAAGGAATACATAGATTAATAGACCAAAAAAAAAAAAAAAAAAAAAAACTATCTCCCCTTAAGTGAATACACCACAATCTTGTTTGACTCATGTTGAATCCATGGAAATGTAGATAATATGGAGGGCTAACATCAACGGTAATCTCAGAGGCCTATGTCAGTGTTGTGATCAAGTTGACTACCTAGCGAAAAAAAAAAAAAAAAAAGGCAGCAAGACACAAAATTAACAATTTCTATCCAACTCTCTAACCCAAGAGTAAACCCATTTCCCAATTATGTCTTCTCTCAACAAGTACACTTTGGAATTATCTCCCTCAATTTATCTTGCCATCATCCTATGACTTAAACTGCTTCAAGCTCTGTGTGTCCAGACATTATGACTCTAATGTCGTACCTTGAATTAGGCTCCATATCACTCTTCCAATATTGAGGGGACACTTGTTACAGGCAGCTTTGCCTTTTGTCTCCTGCATACACATACACAAGTTGGGTATTCATAGACTGACTATACTAAAGCTGCTTATTTGCTAATAACCATGCGCACACACGCGCACACACACGCAATACACTCCTTCAACAACAACGTTTCCAAGAGTGCTGGGGCTTCTATTGAAGGTTGAATGCATATATTGGTTGTGTAGTGGTAGTGGTGTATTGGTTGTTGTGTATTGGTAGTGCCGCATTGGTATATTGTTAGTGGTCTGGCAATGGTGGTATATTGCATGACGTGGACAAGAGCTGAAACTTTAATATTATTAATAATGATAATAATTATATCAGTATAATTCATGCTGGCAGCCAATGAGGCTGCAAATACGCAGACTAAACCTAAGTCTAATTGTATGGGATCAACATACTGATCCTGGCTGCTAATGAGAGCGCTTACATACCCCTGAGGGAGTAGGACTTTGGGGCCCCCCAAGACTGGTCCGCCCAGATCTAGCTTTTACGGCCAGGGGACAAAATAAGAAAAACTTCCCCTGGTAGTAGTGGTGTATGTGGTGTCGAGGAACTCCCAACATCTCAGATTGGTGATGTATATGGTGATGGTGTTGGTGTGATGGTAGTAGTGTATTGGTAATTGTGTACTGTTATTGGTGGTGTATTGGTAGATAATGTAGTGATGATGATTTGTTGCTGGGCGTTTAGTAGTTGGGTACTGGTAGCGATGTAGTGAATGTGGTGGTGTATTAGTAGTAGTGTGGCACTGGTAATGGTGATCGTGAATTGGTACCTGTGTGGTGCTGATGGTGGTATATTGGTGGTCGTGCATTGGTGTTGGTATTGGTGTTTGTGGTGTTTGAGTGGAGTAGCCCCCAACATGTCAGCCTGGTGGTGAACATCATCTGTCAGCTGACTACTCACCCGGGCATTACAGCCTCAACATTAACCAGGTCAGGATCACACACGCATTCTCCACGTATTAACCCCTTTAATCAAAACAAGATTCAGATACATTTAAAATGTTACAGACAGAGGATTGTTTTACTTAATTCAGACAAAACCTCTAGGAATGACAATGTTAACTAATGTCTAAATTAACAGTTAAACTCAGACAGGTCTCTCCAAAATGAATACAATCATTAGTAGTAACTACACCTAAAGAATATGAATGTAATTGTAAATAATGAATCAATTATTACAAAGCTGCTATCCATTTCCTCTAATTACAGTAAATCACACATGTAATGATGTATTTATGTTTTTCGTTAATCACAGTCACTTAATCCAATAGTTGGTCTGCCGTCAATAGAAGAATGCATCTTGCGAGATTACATTTGTGTAACTTAATAACATTGGTTTGAATAAGCTTAAAAGCTCTGTCCTTCACTTGTTATGAGGGGGGGGGGGGGGGAGCATACCTATACAAGTATAATATGTAAAAATCTCTCTCTCTCTCACTCTGGTATAGATTCTAACCGAAAAAGATTTTGGCATTTCGAATATGATTGATTGTAACTTGTGATTGTACTTATGGAAGAACAACATAACACAAGAAAAATTGATGTTCACATTTGCTATCTCCCGGGTTCATTGCTGCTATATTTTGCTCGTGATATTATCATTTTATATATTATAACATAATACAAAAAAGCTCATATCTATCAGCTGTTTCTCATATTATGAATGACGTATATAATATTAAAATATACACCAGAGTTTATATCAATATTGGCTTATACGAAACAAGACACTCATATTTCCAACCTAATTTAAAACAAAATCCGTCTATGTATGTATGTATGTATATACTCAGGATTATACCCCATAGCTCGGGGTGGCCGACTCGAGACAGAGCCCAAACAGGGACAACACAATACAGCACAATAATACAAAATACAAATTCACCCACGTCCGTTTATAGCAGAATAGATTTGTGGCAGGAGCTTCAATAGTACAGTATATTTGCCATTGAGGGAAAAGCGCTATATTCAAGCAACTCTGTTAAGGGGAGGTGGGTCTTTTTTCTGGTCGCCCTTCTTCCTCATGCTTAGCCTCAACAGTTTTCAGATTTTATGAGGTTCAGCTCATTAGTTTGGCGATTTTAAGGCCTTTCGCCCCATTTCTTTGTCAACATTAAGACTTTTCGTGTCAATTAGGTATCGTTTTTATCCTGGAGAGTGATAGCGAGCCTGTAATTTAACCCTCTCACGCTTTTATGACGTAGAGGTTGCCAGATTAGCAATAAGAAATAGAGTTCTCTCACTCTTATAATTACCTCTCCAAAATTTGTTTTCTGCCCACAGCTAACTCAAAGACAACTGCAGAGGTTGAAGTAACTAAACTAAAGGTTTCTAAATACCCCTGATGGTAACAAAGGCTTTAAAGTATCCCCAATAGGTTCAACATCGTGTCATATGCGTTAAAAGGTTAAGAGGGACCGGCCTTCGGCCGGGATATTTTTCTATCGAAAAATGTACACATTTATCTTGAAGGAGGATCGTGGGGGCTGTTTTTTTTTAAGCTTGATGGAGGTCTAGGGAGGAAAAATACTATTTATATATATATAAATGAGCAAATAAATACACCCATCACCCCTTAAATAATAGTACTGGTAAACTGTAGCACCAATAGTTGTGTACTGGCTTGGCTGGGGTGTAAATCTAGACGAGGTGATTGATGGTGGTGATTGTGTGAAGCCAATAACACTGAGGCCGCTCCCACCACTACCACCCGTATAACACACCTAGTTTGAATATCAGAGAGAGAGAGAGAGAGAGAGAGAGAGAGAGAGAGAGAGAGAGAGAGAGAGAGAGAGGAGAGAGAGAGAGAGAGAGAGAGAGATATTTACATAGATACACTGGCCACACAGGACCTTAACATCCAAACGAGGGTGGTTCAGGACTTAATTCCTAGTAGAGAATGGCATATATCCGATAGAAAAGGAAAAGTTGAAGGAAAGGATAGACCAAACATAAGAAGGCTCTCCTCTCACCCACCCTCACGTTTCCCCCTCCCTCCGTGCAATTGCCGTACAATTAAAAAGTTGGAAGTGGGGATTAACCTTGCTGGGCGTTCGACAAATCCCCCAGAAGGAATTTACAGGAAAGATTGGGGGAAAAAAAAAAAAAAAATCATGCAACCCTTCGCCTTAGCAGCATGTAAATTTTGGGGTTAATTGGAATCATCCAACCCATCACCCTTAGTAGTATGTACATATTTAGTGATGTTCATTATTATTATTTTTTATTTATGTATTTTTTTCTTTTTTCTTTTCTAACGCTCTCTTCAGCTGAACAAATAATAACGGTGATAATTACTGCCTACTCCATACCAATTTTTCTGTGGTATGAGTCTAGATTTTTCTTAAATGTATCTATAGAGGAGCTGTCTATTACTTTATTTGGAAGTTTGTTCCACTCATCAATTACCCTGTGAGTGAAGATTTTGTTGTTGTTGTATCTAGATTCGCTCTCCGACCTAATAATGTTAAATTGTTTCCTCTTGTAGATGTGTCTTCGGCTTTATTGAATAACTTATCTAGATTAATGTTACTGAATCCTTTCTAGAATTTTAAAACACTCTATCAATTGGCCTCTCATCCTTCGTTTCTTAAGTGAAAATAGATCAAGTTCTCTCAGTCTTTCATCATATGATTTATTTCTCAATGAAGGGATTAGAGAGAGAGAGAGAGAGAGAGAGAGAGAGAGAGAGAGAGAGAGAGAGAGAGAGAGAGAGAGAGAAAGAGAGAGAAAGAGAGAGAGAGAGAGAGAGAGAGAGAGAGAGTATCCTTAACACTCTTCTGTGATATATAGATTGTATTGTTTTTAACTATCCTGTCGCTGTAATATTGCACCATACATCGTAAAAGTGAATAAATCACTTTGACAACCTTTAATTCGACAATACAGGTTTTGCAAGCAATATTTCACCTCCACACTTCTGACATAAATCAGGCTGGCATAAGGTACATCTAATTACCGTGTAAATATTTATTTTTAATGGCCGATAATTGCATTGTTAAACCTTTCTGATTTCTTTGAACTGAAGATTGTTTAGCCATATTGTAAAATCTAATATAAATTACTTAGAGAGAGAGAGAGAGAGAGAGAGAGAGAGAGAGAGAGAGAGAGAGAGAGAGAAAGAGAGAGAGAGAGAGAGAGAGAGAGAGAGAGAGAGAGAGAGAGAGAGAGAGAGAGAGAGAGAGAGAGAGAGAACCAATGTCTAGCCAGTGCCTCTCGCCCCTCTCTATAGTTTGCGTTAGTGTTTCCGGCAGCGTAACTGTTATCGCCGGAGTAGCCGAATATACCACCCCCTCGTCCGGTTATACGCTCCGTAAAAACCACCACCACCGCTACTACGCCTTTTTAAGAGAATTCAGACGGTATTTTGCAGCATAATTTACTGGTTCGGCTCAATGGATTATGGAGGGGGTTTAGTTTGCTCTGTAAACCTCTATCAAATTAAACAAAAAAACAACCACAAAACCCCTCTTCGATATACATTTGCAAATTTTTCGGTAGAAAAGTGTCCCGGCCGAAGGCCGATTCCTCTTCAAATACAGGCTCGCTTTCGCTCGCCAGGAAAACAATCGACACCTACATGGCACGAAAGGTCTTAATATTGGCAAAGGAATGGGGCAAAAGGTCTGAAAATTGCCAAACTAATGAGGCGAATGTCTTGAAGTCTCACAACTAATAGGGTTAAACATGAGGGAGGAGGAGGAAGACTTGAAAAACCAACTGCCTCCCCTTAAACGTCTGTGTTTCTATAAGGGAGGCTCGCGCGATCTTTGAATAATTCTGATATTTGGAGTCTGGGTAGGATTGGCAGGCGGAGGGAGAGGGAAGGTGGGATGGCGCCGCTGTCAGTCTCACTTCCCCGACCGCTAGTACGGGGACCATTCGCTACCACACCACCTCGCCACACAAACACCGATAAGGGGAGGTGTGGTGGAGTGGTCTTGCCACTGGCCTGGTAATCCAAAGGTCCCGGGTTCAAATCCCGATGTATTAATGGGAAGATATTATTGGGATGGAATTTGTGCTGTACCTAGTATCAGTGCATTACCACAAGCCCACCGAAACGTCAATAAAATACCCTCATTGTTCCCTGATTAAATAGCACTGTATGAATATTCCCATATTCAAAATATGCTATAGGGGTGCAATGCCTGGTGAGTTATCTGCTCAACAGGTGGCGTTGTGTGTGTGTAAGTGTGAGAGTCCGAGTGTAGGGGGTGAAACAGTGAAGCACGGGAACGAGGTGGCTTCAGAGATGGGGTCGTTTCGGGCCATGAGTGAGCACCGTGCCTCATGTGAAGGCAAGATGGCAGGTGCTCGTTGTATTCTACGTGCTTCACATGTCTCACTCCCTAGACTGGAACAAGACCTAACGGGCTTCACTGTTCATTGTAAAGCGGTGAATGTTAAGGCTCTCAGCCTATGCCCGAGAGGAAGTAAGTGGGAATATAGAAAAAAAAAAAAAAAAAAAAAAAAAAAAAACAAAAAAAAAACAGGATACTTCTACAGCCTATTGTGTGTTTATTTCCAGCTGGCGGTACATTGAATCCCTTAGTGGCTGATTTTGCGATACGTAATGGAAGAATATGGTCTATTTTTATTAATTTCACTCCAACACCAAATGCCTCCCCATGAAGTTCATGAAAGCAAGCATGTGATCCACCAGGATGCGAACCTGAGTCATCACATACAGATTTTACCACTAACCATTACACCGCCAAGGCAGTTTAAAATAGCTATGTTTCTGCGTCACAAACACACATCCCATGTCTTCATAATTAACACCATATTTCGCTACAAAATGTTCGTAATAACTGCGTAATCAAGATGAGGACATGGCAATTTACCGCCAGACAAAAATGGACCGACTATAGTTTGTCGAACAAAACTTACACATAATTAGGCTAGGTGAGGTTAGATAAGGTTAACCAGTTGCTTTACCCCCTTCTGTACCGGCGACGTCTTTTTAAATTGTATTTTGGTTATTGTTAGACGAATATATTCAGCTCAAAAGGGCCTCCAGCAATTATCAGGCTTCGAACTATCTCACTTAACCCTCTTTACTACCACAGATCCTTCTTAAACTGCACACGACCCTCTTAATATAGCTAGAATAAAATTACAAAGACGTCGCCGGTACTGAAAGGGTTAATATCTACGGGAATTGTAAATATAACAGACAAAAAACCAACATCGAAGAGAGATCTAGGATAAAACCAGCTCAACAGTTCCTTTTGCTTTTCAACCATTTTCCCTATATAATTATATTGTTGCGTTAAGGGGAAATTTTAACTTGAGGGATTTGTTTTTCGACCCCCCTCCTCCCTCATGTTTAGTCCCATGACTTTTGAGATTTTAAGGCGTTCGTACAGCTAGTTTGGCGATTTTAAGACCTTTCGTGCCATTTAGGTGTTGATATTTTCCTGGCGAGCGATAGCGAGCCTGTAATTTAGGACATGTTTCTACCGAACAATGTACAAATATATATCTTTGGGGGGTCTTGGGGGTATTTTTTTAAAGCTTGATATGGGTTTAGGAAGAAAACTAAAACAAAATCCCCTTAAAGTAAAGGGCCACCCGGACACTAACAAATTAAATTATCAAAATTGGGCTGTGATAGACTATAATTTGGTAGGTTATGTTAACCTTTCAAGATACGATCTCTCCGTTCTCTTCTGCTTTCTGGATATTATAAAACGATTTAACTCAGATTAGGAAGGGTGTGTGGAAGTCACAGGGTTAATTGAAATAGATTTTTCCCTATTAATGCCCACAGATCCTTCTTAAGTTGTATGACATCGTCATAATCTGCAAAGGGTTAAGTTAGTTGCTTTTCAATAGGATCTACATGGAATGTTAGTACTATGTAGCGAGGTGGTCAGATAGCGAAATGTCTAGAATATCCTCCCGCTCACTGCCACGGATTTAGGTCTCGAAGATTTCTCAGGTTTTCCTTTATTTTCTGTGTTTATTTTCCTTTACCTCCTGGAACAAGGCGTGAGATGAACCCCCTGATTTGTGGGGCTTACTTAGATAAATCAGAGTCTGTCTTTCTCATTCCTTTTAGCTACGTTTAGACAATAATATTCGTTTTAGGAATGGCTTTTCAAATTCGCAGGACTTAAAACGAAGAGTTACCTCTATTTATACAATTGAGTAAATTAATTCGAGGACTATTAAAATCTTTATATGATGCTAAGTCTAGAATCCCGCACCACAACCTACCATAGCTCAACGTTTACTTGAGTAATCAACCTGCTATTTGTATAATTTGATGCCAGGCAAACCGTATACAGGCGTTGGAATTTACAGCCAGTTTGCTCCAGCCCTTCGTTACAAGAGGCTATGGGTCACAATTTCTAGACTCGTCAAAATCAATAGAAGATACATACAAAAATAACAAATTAATTTATTTTATGGTGGTGGAAGAACTCTGGGCTACTGTATAGGATTTTCTGGTATATAATTTTCTTTCTCCTTTTTTTAAAGGTATTTTATTCCACTTCTCCACTGTGGAAACCAAGATTGACTACTGAGTGACTGAATGAAAACACAACACTTCTTGTTACAATGTATTGTGTAATATTGCGTATTTATTGCTAGCTAATAGTTCGACTGTATATATATATATATATATATATATATATATATCCTAGAACGGAAACTTATTCCTTATCCAAATTTTACTTGTATTCTTTTAGCAAAATCAGAATCTTCATCATTCACAGTCCTTTGATTTCGAGAGGTATATATGTTTTAAAGTACAGTATAACGTGTAGTTTTAGTTTACAAATATAACAGCAAATATCATCATTCGAAATTATTTAATCATGCAAATAACGTTGCTATTAGAGATGCATGACGGAATTATTGGCTGTGATCGAAATTCACTTAATTACAGTTTGTCACGATCACGAGTTGGAGTTGGGGAGGAACAGAGGTTAACATACCGAAAATCTACTTTAGCGTCCGTTGTAGTCTACCAGGTATACAGAATTAGTCTGCACAGGTTCTATTCCTGGTCCTAGATCAATCTACATTCAAGCTCCTACAGTACATTGAAACCACTTACAACATAATTATGCTGCTTTTGATAAGTTTATACGTAAACAACTCAACAAATTAAAACATAAATATTTCTCAATAAAACATACGTTCTTTTAACCAATAACTAACTCATTTTATATATTTTAGTCGGTAGATCTTCGTTGGGAATTCCAGTTTTGCAAGATATAAGAAAGTGGTTTGCTTCCTAAAAATCAAAGCTATAAAACCATTTGTCATTTTAATAAACACCGTATACTGTTTCATAGGAACCCTGTTCTACGCCTCCTTTCATAAAAATTAATAACAGTATTATGCATGCCAGATTATTATTATCATAATAATAATCGTAATTCTTAGTTTGCATTAGTAAGAAGACAAATACGATTATGTACAAGACAAATAATAGAGGCACTAGCTGCTAAACTTAAAATATGTCGACAACAAAATAGTTCAACAGTTCTGATGAGTGATAATGAATGGGAGTTGCAGGGTCTGGTAAATGAGTTTGGAACAGTGTGCGAAAAACGGAATTTGAAGGTAAATACGGGGAAGAGCAAGGTTATGGTCTTCGAAAGGGGTGAAGTCACAGAGTGTGAGGTGAAGCTGAACGGTCAGGCTATGGAGATCGTCAACTCTTTTAAGTATCTGGGCAGTGTGTTGAGTAAAGATGAAGAGGTGCGGGAGAGGGTACAACAGGGGAAGAGGGTTGTAGGAACGCTAAAAGCAGTAACAAGAAATAGGGTGGTCAGTATGGAAGTGAAGAAGTCCTTGCATGACAGTGTGGTAATCCCGACACTGACTTACGGAAGCGAAGCATGGACGTTGGTTGAGAGACTCAGACCAAGAGTGAGAGCAGTGGAAATGAATTACTTAAGGAGTGCGTGCGGAGTTACATGGAGGGATAGACAGACTAATGAGGAAGTAAGAAGGAGGTGTGGTGTGGAGGTAGATGTGCTGGAAAGTGTGAAAAGGAACAACTTGAGATGGTTCGGCCATATGGAACGTATGGAAAGCGAGAGAATGACTAAGAGGGTGTATGAGAGCGAGGTGGAGGGACAGAGGGGGAGAGGTAGACCGAATATGAGGTGGAAGGATGGAGTGAGGAAGTACATGAACGAAGGTGGTGCTGGTTGGGGGGAGGGGCGTCGACTGACTGGGGACAGAGGTGCATGGGGGCGGTTCGTTCGTGGCCACCCCTTCGGGGATCACGGCGTCAGGCAATAGATAGATAGATAGACAACAAAATATTGCTTATAAAACGTAACTAAGAATATCCTTGTAATTCATGTGTTAATTTCCTTCCGCATCTACAAGAATATGTAATTATAGACACAAAAGCCAACGGAATAATGCATAAGGGGGCCTACCTCGCTTTTCTTTTCTCTTTCTCTCCCTCTCTCTTCGGCTTGTATCCATTCGGCCCCATTCAGCCATTCAGTTTTAGACGTTTATCCCCATCCAGGTGTCAATATTTTCCTGGCGAGCGGTAGCGAGCCAGCATATACATATTTTTGTTTTAACAGCAAGCTAAATTTGTACATTTTTCGATAGAAAAATGTCTCCGGCGAAGCCGAATTTCTCCATACAATGCTGGCTTGCTATCGCTCGCCAGGAAGAAACCGCCACCTGGATGGGGATAGACGTCTTAAAAGAGTTGGCTGAATGGGACCGAATGGATACAAGCCAGGGAAAGAGAGAAAAGGGGAGAGAAAAAAAAAAAAACGGTGACCCCCCTTCAAGAAATGCATGCGTAATCCCACCTTGTTAATATGACGCAGCAAACTCTCAATAGCCCTTTCCTCAGTCCAAGCTCCATGTTTTCTGTCAACTGGCTGTCTAGTTACTCTGCCCGCTTGGCAACTCCAGCAAAAAATGTGAAGTAAATTCACGTAAGCTCGGTTTCCTTGATATTTTGATATTGCACGACAGTTTTCGCATTTTTTTGTTCTCAACCCAACATAGTATTTTGGTATACTGATATCAACATTTGGTAACAATTTTCTTTTTATGCCTAATTACAGTTGGTGACAAGTTCTAAAAGTCACACTGCATTCATTCAAATAAAGCTAATAACATGCATTTACTATTAAACTACTTAATTGATTAGTTGTCAAATGTTTTAGTCATATTATTTAATAAATATATATTTATGACTTTTGGCAGATATATTTCTAGATTGCTTACCCTTTTAACAAAATTAAATTTACACAGTACACTGCATAAGAAACTTGGAACTGCATAGACATTAAATTGAATAAGTTGTACCCTAATTGATTAAACTGATTACGGTAATAAGTGATTAATAGGCTAGTAAGATATATACATACGGATTATAATGAATTATACAATATCAAATAGCTATAGCAATTTATGATTTTCTTAAGAGTCTTAAGCACCTTTTGATTACTGAATTAACAAATCAATAGTGAACGTGTGTGTGTAGCAACTACTGCGCTAATCAAATATCCTTAAATTATGGATAAAACCGAATATAAAAACGATAATCATTATAATATCATACGTTGAATTCAAGGATTATTGAACATATATGAAGAGTATATGGAAGCCTTTGTTACCCTTCTACTGTATATCACAGCATAAACACTCATTTTGACAACTATATGACATTTTGTGAATCGAGGATATATTTTGATTTGATAATTTATAATTAGCGCTAGTGTGATACCGGCTTTATACTGTAGCCCAATCATTATAGGCAGGCCAGAGATTGTAACCCCTAACGTCTGTAACTCAAAAAGGGCTAGAACATAAGGGTTGTAAGGGTTCACACCTGGTTGACCCTTCCCAAATGGTGGAAATAATGTTGTTTTATTACTCCTGTCGTGTTTGAGTTGCAGAGCTGAGCGGTTAACCCTCTCCGACATATGACGCGATTTTAAGCCGATTAGGGATACTTTAAAGCCTTTGTTACCATCAGGGGTATTTAGAAACCTTTAGTTTAGTTACTTCAACCTCTGCAGTTGTCTTTGAGTTAGCTGTGGGCAGAAAACTAATTTTGGAGAGGTAATTATAAGAGTGAGAGAACTCTATTTCTTATTGCTAATCAGGCAACCTCTGCGCCATATGAGTCTGAAGAGGTTAAGAATCTCGTCCTAATTATAATTAATAGACAATAGGTGAGATCATGAAAACGGGATACTAATAATTATACGGGATACTGATAATCATAATATAAGGATTTATTGACAGCGAAATATAGTCATAGTGAGTAGGAGTGCATCGAACATGAAGTACAGACATACGGAATGAATCCCTAGATGATTATGACGCCTTATACCAGTTATTTTGGCTCTTATTAGATCATTTACTCAGCATAGGAAAGATCTGTATGAGTCAGAGGCACAATCAAGTTGGTTTAAACCCTTTGCATTCCTAGAGATCCTTCCTAAACTCCGTAAATCAGTGGAATGAAACCCTGAAAGAAGAGAAGAAAAGCGTTATTGTGAAAGGGTTAATCACTGCCTGCATGGTCAAAGGAAAACTATTGGGAAAAATTGGAGAGCCGTGATTAGAAAAATACACTGATTTCCAGCTAATTTATACTTACAATAAATAATGCAGATGATTCTTTTCCTTTACTGCGTATGATTTTTTTTTTTTTTTTTTTTTTTTTTTTTTTTAGACAATAGTCCTATGCATCCTAAGAAATATACTGTGCTCGTGATATATATTAATATATTGAACATTTGATTGTACACCGACGGACAGTTTCATAGCTTTAAGGGGAGATTTCCACTGGAGGGATTATTTTCTTAACCCCTTTCTCCCTCATGTTTAACTCCACTGCTATTGAGATTTTAAGACGTTCGCCCCATTAGTTTGGCGATTTTAAGAACTTTCGCCCCATTTCTGTCAATTTTTAGACATTTCGTACCATTTAGGCGTCGATTTTTTCCTGGCGAGCGAAAGCGAGCCTGTAATGTAAGAGGAAACGGCCTTCGGCCGGGACATTTTTCTACCGAAAAATGTAAAAATTTATTTTGAAGGGGGTCAAGGGAGTGTAATTTTTAAGCTTGATGGAGGTCTAGGGTACAAACTAAATACCTCCCTTTAAGGGTGGATGGTGGGTGTTTGGTTTTAAACGGAATAACATTGTCTAATAGTATCCAGGATAACATTTAAGGGGAGATTTCCACCTGGAGGATTTGTTCTGGACCCCTTTCTCCCTCATGTTTAGCCCCATTGCTTTTGAGATTTTAAGACGTTCGCCCCATTAGTTTGGCGATTTTATAAACCCTCGCCCCATTTCTGTCAATTTTAAGACCATTCGTGCTATTTACTGTAGGTGTCGATTATTTCCTGGCGAGCGACAGCGAGCCTGTAATTTGAGGGGAACCGGCCTTCGGCCGGGAAATTTTTCTTCCGAAAAATGTAAAAATTTATCGTGAATTTATCTAGGGGGAGTAATTTTAAGCTTGATGGA
>CM064487.1:128528524-128731538 GCA_032716605.1 Paralithodes platypus
ATTCTGGTTAAAATAATATGTTATGCAGTTTAAAAAGACCTACTGTATGTTATTCGTAGAATTTATTGAGATCGCATTAACCCTTTGAATCCTAGAGAATGATCATAAGCTAAAGCACACTGTAATCAGAATATGATGAATTTTACGTTATCGTGCTGAATAGGTTAAGTTAAAAGCCGTATCACAAGGTTAATGACCATATACAATAAAACAAATATACTGTATAACAGAATTGGGAAAATAGAGAGAACAATATCATATATATACTCTGTGATATATATTTCTGTGCAGCCAGCTATTTCAGTGCTGGCTTGTGACCGGAAAGAAAACAAATACAATGAACCTAAATCTGAATAAAGATATTTCCGGGAAGAATATATGTTGATCTGCAATGATATTAAGGGGGGATGGACGTATTTATTTGTTTATTATGCATCTCATTATTTATTTTTTTAGTTCCCTCCCTAGACCCGCCCAAGACCCTCCTGCAAGATAAATGTGTACATTTTTCGATAGCGGTTCCTCATACAATACAGGTTCGCTATCACTCGCCAGGAAAAAATCGACACTTAATTAAATGACAAGAAAAGTCTAAATATTGCCAAAGAAATGGGGCGAAAGGTTTTAAAATCGACAAACTAAACGGGCGAACATCTTATAATCTGAAAACTATTGGGGCTAAACATGAGGTAGAAGGGTGACTAGAAAAACGAGCCATCTCCCCTTAAATGCATATATAGCTTCTGATCGGGTTGTGGCCAGGGATCGCAGTTATAATAAAGGATACTTAACCCATTATGTACAAGCGATGTCTGTTATATTTTGATGCAGCATAGGAAGGATCTGTGGTAGTTAAAAGAGTTGATTAGGATAGCTTGGAGACTTATAATGGCTAGAGATCCTTCCTAAACTGAATAAAATCGATTAGTAGTAATCAGATTATAGTATATAGGATGTCGACGGTACAGAAGGGGTTAACGTATATGGAAATCATATAAGCTAAAGGCCTATTTAGATGAAGTAAGTGACATAATTTAGATAAAATAGAAATAAGGGAATTATATACTGTAGATACCACAAAAATACATATTCAGCCCACCTCAGGGATGGCTAGTAACAGCAATGGACATACAATTGAAATACATGGGAAAGAGTAAGGTCCATATAGAAAATATGCAAGCTAAATTTCTATGGTAATACTATGCCACAGCTTTGTGTCTGGTCATCCATATTTTGGTTGTGAAGAATTGTTTTATGAATATACAATGGAAATAAAATTAATGAAGTAGCGCCATTAAAACTGAACGAGCAAAACATCCATAAAGAAACACAACTGAAGGGACACTCAGTAGAGCGCATACCTCCGCCGACGCTGGCTGTTTTTTTACCATAGGTTTAATTTTTCTTCTGGATGTTGGTTTCCAGAATATGATCCAAATTGCATCCTAAAGTGAATAACTTCTTCTTTAGTGATAGCCTATCTGCTCACTACATGTCGTGAAAATCTCCAGATCACCTCCTAAAATCAATCACTTCTTTGTCCACCAAATTTCGTGACAATTGGTCAATAGCTTTGGAAGATGCCCACCAAATTTTGTAAACATCTCCAGATCACCTCCAAAACTTATCACTTTCTCCTTGACGCATATCCTATCTGTCCACCAAATATTGTAAAAATCACAGGATTTCCTCCCAAATTGAATCACTAATTCGTTAGTGCATATCCTATCTACTCACCAAAATTAATGAAAATCTTCGGATCGACTTCTAGATTAAATAACTTCTTCCTTGGCGCATATCATAATTATCTGCCCACCAAATTTACTGAAAATCGGTTCATAACTTTGTGAGATACAGTATCTTGCATACAAACAAAGAAACTGAGTAGAAAAGATTACTTCCGTCCCATTTCGTTGGCGGTGGTAATAACATGGATATAAAGTAAGGTAGAACTTTTTTATGACTAATTTTGTTTTCTTCTTCTTCTTGGGTGATGGACATTATATTTGGGGCTGCTATCCACTGATTACTTCTCAGGTATTGCGGGATGTAGTCTTATGATAATCGGTACACTTTTTATTGGATTGGAATTGTAGAAACCGATTTAGTTTAATTGAGGGTATGTGGTAGTAAGATAAACATATATCAAAAAATGTATTATTTAATGGTATGGGGTAATATATATATATATATATATATATATATATATATATATATATATATATATATATATATACACACGTGTGTGTGTGTGTGTGAGTGTGTGTGAGTGTGTGTGTGTGTGTGTGTGTGTGCGTGAGTGTTTGCATTAGCTATGAAATGCTATATCACAATTGTGGCCAGTGGTTGCAAGTAAAAATATATTGAAAGTTTAGCTTTCACAAAAGAAGATAAAATATAAGCTATCATTATTGTTAGTGTTTTATTATATGCTACCTTGTTGTAAAACTAGTTACTAATTCAATATAATTGGCTAACATTGTTGAATGATAATATAATTATATTATGGTAATCAAAGGGCTGTTCTCGAGCAGCACGATGGAAGGGTGTTTGTAGTAATGGATTAGGATAGGATCGTAATATAGAAAACTTAAGAGATAATAGCAAGCCACTGTACAGTCATGGTCTGAAATGTCTGGACAAATTTTAGAGCAATTATGATACACTTGCGAACTATGTTGATAAACTACAGGTGCTACACAGGTCCTGTTACTGACATTCACTAGTTAACATTCATTGTCTTGTTTTCATCAAGGTGTTCAAGTGTTATTGATCGCGATTATACTTTTGTTTCTCTTTTTCTTGTTACATGGCTGCCTGATCCACCAACGAACAACGCCAGCTTCCCCACTAACACTTTGGGCATCACCATTAACATTTATACCTTCTTCATGTCATAACTTATGAAAGGGGGCATTAATAAACCTGATATTTTAACGTTATTATCACTTGTACCACCACCACCCTACCACCCTTACCACCACCACTTGTATCACCACCACTCTACCACCCTTACCACCACCACCACTTGTATCACCACCACTCTACCACCCTTACCACCACCACTTGTATCACCACCACTCTACCACCCTTACCACCACCACCACCACTTGTATCACCACCACTCTACCACCCTTACCACCACCACTTGTATCACCACCACTCGACCACCCTTACCACCACCACTTCTACTACCACCACCACTTGTACTGTACCACCACCCCACCACCACTTGTACTACCACCCTTACCACCACCAGTCTACCACACTTACCACCACCACCCTACCACCATTACCACCACCACTTGTACCACCACCACCCTACCACCATTACCACCACCACTTGTACTGTACCACCACCCTACCACCACCACTTGTACCACCACCACTCTACCACCCTTACCACCACCACCGCTTCCACCCTTACCACACCACTTCTACTACCACCGCTACCACCTTCACCCTAACTACCACCACCACCACACTGACCCTCTGGCAGTGGGTGGGCTTATCACTGCTTTGTATGAGATTGATGGTTTCCTCCCCCCTCTCCTGTAATGAATAAGCATATAAAGTAGATAAACAGACTAACCCATTATGGGAGGTGAGTACATGGATCGTCTCGCTTCAGGAACACTATCAACTACACGATTAACTATTATTGGTTAACAAATGTAAGAACGGGGTAATTACATCGTTTATAATATATTGTCTCCGTACGGGAAAACTATCAACTACATGGCTAAATATTATTGGTTTAAAAACGTAAGAACAAGGAAATTAAATTGTTTATAATATTTTGTCTCGCTACAAGAAACCTATCAACTACATGGTTAATAATTGGCTATTCAAATGTTAGAGCCGTAAACATCGCTATTATATAAAAATACATTAATACTATAAGTTTCTGATGAATATAAAGTATGTTGAATTGGGCTTTATGTATCTATAAATGTACTAGAACTGTATCTTAGTCAGCAATTCTGCTAATTATCGATGTATACACCTCCAACTTCCTTATAGACAGAAACTTGCAAGTGGTCAAATGTGGGTCTGAAGAAGGTATGAAAAGGGTGATTTATTTGCCTAATATTATATATTATTTCAAGGTATATTGGTAGTGATAAACCCATCTAATATAAGGGTATTAATATTTTTTTATGCCTTTGATTTTCTATAAGGTAAGGTATATTAATATTTAATTCCCTTCGTTGCTTTATGTGGCAGGCAATCCTTTCCCAGTCCTTGCTAATTAACAAACAACCAAGTGAGGATTAGTAGTCTGCAATCGCATATAGACATTTATTAATATATATTTTGAGATAAAAAAACATTGGAATGCAACCTGTATATTCTGGATCTACAACTTCACATTTCCTTATAGTTGCCTTAGACGGAGCAAAAGGAATCACCAAAGGAACTTAATCTTACTAACTGCTGGTCATCCTCCTTTCAGTACTTCGGTGAGACCTTTTCTATTGCGCTAGACATATTGAAAGCCTTCGATAGAGTCGACTACCCTCCTTCGGTTTCTATTTTTTTTATTTCAAATTCACTTTCTGGCCGTATCATAGTTGCGGTTGTGGACGGTCATCGCTAACTTCCTCAACCTATCAACTCCAGTGTTCCTCAGGGTTCTGTTCTGCCTCCAGTTCTGTTTCTAATATTCATTAATGATCTACTCGACTGTACCTCTAGCCCTATTTACTCATATGCTGACGACTCTAACTTACATTATTCATTTAGTTTCCACAACGACCCACCACGCAATCACTCCAAAACTCACGTGATGAGGCTATAGCATGCCTATCTTCTGATCTATCTATTATTTCCGATTATCTATCTATCTATCTATCTATATGCTCAGGCCCAATCCCCATTTTGGGGGTAGCCGACCTCAAGACAGAGCAAGAACAGGGAAAACACAAAAACAACATAAAACAAAAAAAATAAACACTGATAAAAAACACAAACTCACACACATCCAGGTCACCCAGGAGAAGACCCAGAGACCAGGGTTACCAAGGTCGCTCCAGCACTCCCCCGGCCCCTGACCACCCGGAGAGGTTCCGATCTCGGCAGGCAGACATGCAGCGGAGCCAAAGCCACAAGCCCTCCCACCACTCTTCCAGGCACACCCTTCATATTAATCGTCTCCCCGGGCCAGGCGCCTGATGGACTATTATCTAGTCGAACTTGCGCCCGACCCCTTACTCCAAATGACTACGTGTTCACTCAACTATTCACAAGCATTCTCCATTCACTCCTGTCCACCACCACTTCCCCGATTATGGCAGAGATAATCTTGTTACTTTCAATGCTTCCAAGACCAAATTTCTCCATCTATCTACCGGTCACATTCTTCCACAAGACTATCTTTTACTCTTCAACAACATACAAATCAACCCTTCATCTTCCCTCAACATTTTTGATGTATCATTTTCTTCTGACCTTTCTTGGAAAGATCACATTACCACTCTTTACTAAAAACAATTTCCCAGAAGTTAGGTGTGCTCAACAGACTCTGTGGGTCCTTCATCTCCGCACAGCTTCTTGCTCTATACAGGGTCACCGCGCGCCCATGCATCGAGCATTGTACACATGTGCAGGGAGGTTCGAACCATACCGCTCTTATCGAAAGGGTAGCGTTAAAAGCATTTTGTCTCATCATATCACCTCCTCTTACAAATTCCCTATAATCTCTCTCTACACGCAACAATGTTACATATCTCTTGCTCTTCTGCAGCTATTACAATAATTAATGTTCTTCGGAGCTTTTCATCGTATACCTCCTCCCCTTACGGAGAGTGGGGGGCACCCATCAGCACATTCCCACCCCTATTCCGTTTAACTCTCCAACCCAAGAGTGAACCAATTTTCTCAGTCTTTCTTCTACTCAACAAGTAAGCTTTGGAACTCTCTCCCTCAATCTGTCTTTCCCTCATCCTATGACTTAAAATTCTTCAAGCTCGTGTGTCCAGATATTTTGACTAACGTACCCTGATTTTGGAACTCTATCACTCTTTCAACTTTAGGGGGGGGGGACACTTATGACAGGCAGTTTTACATTTTGTCTCCTTCATACATATACAAACAAATAAAGTTAACAAAATATTATTAGACCACCTATGACTTGCTTAGTTTTATGGATATACATTTGTTTATAATATATCATACAATAACGAATTTGATGAAACATAGATATTATATCAATATATTGATCGAAACAACGTAGCAACATATGCTAGACTTGAATAATATGAAACGCTACTGATTCACTGAAATATGATCAATGGATAGATATCAGAAATGGAAAAGGAGAGGGGTGCCGCGATATATTTTTCAATGGCTGTGCAGTATATTGCTTATGTGTGCTTTGTTGAATGTCTGCTATCAGGTTTATTGCTTCACTAGGATATTGGAATATTCTCTGTGGATGTGATTCAGCTATATACTCTATACAGTATATAACCCTTTTAAGCTACAGGAGTGCATTTCGTTTCTATATTTTGGCTTTTATTAGACTATTATATTTTGGTTAGCAATTGGCATATCACAGTCAGAGGGTTTATTAAGACCGTCTTTGCCCTTTTCATTCCGGCAGATCTATCCTAAGCTGTACAAAATCGTCTAAGGATTCCCAGATTAAACTGTTAAAATGCGTCATAATCCTCAAGGGGGTAACTAAATCATTTGGATTCATGTTGGAGAGGGTGACGTGCAGGGCCAACTGTATGTAATAATGTTGAGTCGGAGTGTCAATGTTTGTAAGTGTAAATATGCCTACGAGAATTGAAAGGTCTGTACCAAAGCATGAAAGATAATGAAATATTGCACTGCAGCATCCACTCTCTCTATCTGCTCTCCAGGGATACGATCTGTACTTCAGCATCTCAGAAGTTAAACGCAGTAAATACACTTACTTGCAACACACACACACACACACACACACACACACACACACACACACACACACACACACACACACACACACACACACACACACACACACACACACACACACACACACACAAAACACACACACACACACACACACACACTCACACACACACACACACACACACACACACACACCACACACACACACACACACACACACACACACACACACACACACACACACACACACACACACACACACACACACACACACACACATCCTGCTGCAACATAAATGTAATAAATAATAATAATAATAATAATAATACAAATAATAACTATAATAATAATAATTATAATATTAAAATATTTTAAACAACACCAAACATGTATATAAATACATACGGATATTTCACCATTGCGGCACAGCTTGCAGAGTAATCCACATACCTGTCAACAAAGAGAACAAATATATATTAGGATTATTTAAAACATCCTTTAATAATATACTTAACTCAAGAAAACCCAGTTGATAGTAAAGGGTTAAAAACATTGGTTAAACACATAACTGAAAAGTAAGGTAATTAATTATTTTAATTGATTAATTATTTTATTCTAGCTATATTTAGACGATTATATGCAGTTTAAGGAGGAACTGTGTTAGTAAAAAGGATACAGTGAGATAGTTCGAATCTTGCTAATTGCTGGAAGCCCTTTTAAACATAACATATTCTAATAGTAGCCATAATAAAGTTAAAAAGACGTCACCGGTACAAAAGGGGTTAAAAAGGTGAAGGGTTTGATTGTAGAAATCTTTAACCATACTGTGCCGGTGACGTCCTTTTGTATATTATTCTGGCAACTATTAAATGATGTTATTAAGTTTAGGAAGGAACTCAAGCAATTATAGGGCATTGAACTGTCTCAATCAACCCCTTTAGCTATCACAGATCCTTCTTAAGCTGCATGAAATCGTATAAATAGTGCTCGGATAATATAGAACAGACGTCGCTGGTACAGAAAGGGTTAAGAATATGGGTGACACACGTAAGACGGACTCGCTGGATGCTTAAAAGCAAGGGGGGGGGGGGGGGAGAGATTTAGGAACGTTTTTTCAACCAAGTTTATAACCATTAGTTTTGATCAAGACAATCACCCCATTACGACCTTTCGTGCCACTTAGGTGCCTTTTTCGTTCTAACGAGCCATAGCGATCCTGTAATTTGGGAGGAACATGCCATCGACTGGGGCATTTTTCTACCAATAAATGCATAAACCTATTTCGAAGGGTGGTCTTGGGAGTAATTTTTAAAGCTCGTCAGAGGTTTAAGAAGGAAACTAACTAGCTAACTAACTAACTAAATACATACCGGTATATAAATAACAATCTCACCTTACTAGGAGCAATAATTACGTTACCGGTATTGTTCTTCATGTCGGTACCTTATCTTACTCAAAAATGGGTAGATGATTTTCAGTGTTTCGATTAGGGTAGGATTAGGTAGCATACACTCTGTTAGGTCGTGCTAGGTATAAGCAAACGTTAGGTCATGTTAACGCATAATATAGTGTATGTTCATATGGGCAGTTTTTTTTGCATACAAAATATTGTTAACATAATGCTATTTCGTTATCATAAATATGCAAGTAACTGTGCATATTCCGTTTTGAGATCACACAAACGCAATAGTAATTTACATAGAAAATTAACATTCAGTATTTTTTATTATTATTTATGATATTAGCTTATCCTCTGATGGTGGACATTTATTTGGTAGTTATTATGACCGATTCGCCATAAAAATGTATTATTGTCCAAATTTGATATATAATAATTATAAAGTATCCAAATAACTTTGCATTTCTTTATTTCATATTTTATAAATAAAGGTTCAGACCTATTTCATTGTGTGATATATCACAATTATATATCGAAATGGACATTTACCTAATAGTAATAGAAGTCGAACACACATACTCACACCCACCCACATACCACACCCACATTATCACTCTCTCACACAGATATACTCAAACACTTGAGTGAGGGAGCAGCACTAGGTTAGAGTGTACTGTACTGTATACTATACTTTACAGAGTTTGTTTCAGTGTTATGTTATCAATTAAATATATTCAAATCAACATCTCTCATTTCTTCTGAATAGTATTTAATTTCTTATGAAAGCTTTTTAAAAGCTGCATTGATCTGCTGCTGATCGTAGATTAAATAAATAGTTTCATGAATATGTATGTAACGGTAGAGTTTTGAATTTATAGAACATTATAGTGCAGAAAGATATATACAAAATTATATATATATATATACCGGTATATATAATTATATATATATATATATATATATATATATATATATATATATATATATATATATAATTATACTGTATATATTGAGAATAGCTTACAATAGGTTCATACCTAATGGACAAGTTAATTAGATCGATATCAGAAGTGTGTAAGTAATATGAGAACGCTTTGAAATGTCCGATAAATTCAATACATTACATACATATTACCGTTGGATGTCCAGGTATAGTGAAAAATGTAAGTAATACGCAAATGTATATTGTTTAGTGTGTCTTTGAAACCGTTTATAGATAATACATTCTAGAATTATACAAACCCTTCACTGCAAACAAGGGGAGGTGTCCATTAAGGGGAGTGTGCGGACGAAGTGAAAAGGGGCAGTTGAGACCATAAATCGTATAATGTGTGAAGGGGGCTTAAAGAAAAAATATATATAAAAGGTCAATCAGACTTCATAAAACTGACTAGCCTCTCGAGTTACAAGAGTTTTTGAAGTATAATTCACTGTGTAAGTGTTGCTAAAGTATGTAATCGAAACATTTGCATCTTGACCTCATAATGTTGACGTACTATTAGCAGTCTTTTAATTTAATCTTTATCATACACTATCTGAGGTACCCGGCGTTGCCCGGGGTAAGATCGAAGCATGGGCTGTCTATCTAACTCAGTGTAACTTTACTTAAAACTACTTGATCCGACATTTGTTGGGGGGTGGTGTGGAGTGGCGGATGGAGGTATTGTGTATGTTGTTGCCTCATTCAGAGCCGATGAGAGGCTTATAACCATTCGTCATATTATGTGTTTATTTTTTTTGGTAAATTTGTTTGTATTAATATTCAGGGCTTTGTGTTTACTGCAATTGTTTAGCATTATTGTTAACCCATTCCAGCTAAAACGAACGCCCCACGACTCCCGATTCAAACACAATTTGTAAATTTTTCGGTAGAAACGAGTCCTGCTCGATGGTTCCTTCGTATACTAAATTACAATATCGGCATCGCTCACCAGGAAAATATCGGCACGTGAATTGGGCTAAATGTCTTATAATTGACAAACTATTGAGAACAAAATGCCAAACTAATGTATCGTTATTTTGTGATGCCAAAGAGACCAACCACAGTTTTGATAGGGTTAACTTAAACTAACTCTAAATGTAATCTAAGCTAACCATAAATATATCATAAGTTGCTTCTATGTTCATGACCCCCTTCTCGCTTATATTTCTTCCCATTAATTTGGAGATTTTAAGACCTTTCCTGCCATTTAGGTGTTGATGTTTTCCTGGTGAGCAACAGCAAGCCTGCAATTTAGGAGGAACTGTCCTTCGGCAGCAGCATTTTTCTACCAAAAAAATAATAAAAACAAATAAATAAAAAACGCACAGCTTTTTATCTTGAAGGTGGGTCTTGGAGGTATATCTTGAAGGGGAGATTTCCACTTTAGGGACTTTTTTCTTGACCCCTTTCTCCCTCATGTCTAGCTCCATTGCTTTTGAGATTTTAAGACGTTTGCCCCATTAGTTTGGTGATTTTTAAGAATTTCCGCCCCATTCTGTCAATTTTAAGACCTTTCGTGCCATTTAGGTGTCTATTTTATCCTGGCGAGCGATAGCGAGCCTGTAATTTAAGAGTAATTGGCCTTCGGCCGGAACATTTTTCTACCGACAAATTTAAACATTTATCTTGAGAGGGGGTCAAGGGGGTGAAATTTTAAGATTGCTGGAGGAGTAGGAAACAAACTAGAAACCTCCCCTTTACCTTGGAGGTCTACAGTAGGTAGGACAAAATAAATTAATGAATTAATAAATTAATAAATAGCCTAGGCCTATATATAATGTATATATATATAGATGAATAAATACAAAAACATTTACACAAATAAATACAAATCTCACCTCAGGCAACCTAACGTAACCCAAGTGACCTGAAAGTAAGGGTACAAATACTATACTGCCTGTCCCTTTTATTGGGTAATGGTAAATTGCCATGTCTCCACCTTGCTATTTCGGCTATTATGAGGGTTTAATAGGGAGATTACTATGGAAACCGGGGATTAATATGGTGCAGAAACAGAGTACTTTCATAATTATATATTCATTAAGAGGGTGTTTCTCCGTGACTTCCATCCCCCTCATGTTTACCGCCATTAAATAATTCGCCCAATTAGTTTGGCGATATTAAGACCTTTCGTCCTATTTATTTGTCAACTTTACGACCTTTCGTGCCAATAAAGTGCCGAATTTTCCTTGGCAAACGAGAGCGAGCCTGTAATTTAGTAAGAACCGGGACATACACATATATACATATGGAAGGGTTATTTTTGTACTATTACGATTATATATATATGTACTGTATATATATATATATATATATATATATATATATATATATATATATATATATATATATATAAATATGAAGTAAGTAGGAGGTGTGGTGTGGAGTTAGATGTGCTGGAAAGTGTGAAAAGGAACACCTTGAGATGGTTCGGCCATAATTATGGAACGTATGGGAAGCGAGAGAATGACAAAGAGGGTGTACGAGAGCGAGGTGGAAAGACAAAGAGGGAGAAGTAAACCGAAAGAGAGGTGGAAGGATGGAGTGAGGAAGTATATGGATGAAGGCGGTGCTGGTTGGGAGGAGGGACGTCGACTGACTGGGGACAGGTGCATGGGGGCGGTTCGTTCGTGGCCACCCCTTCGGGAATCACGGTGTCAGGCAATAGATAGATAGATATATATATATATACTGTATATATATATATACAGTATATATATATATATATATATATATATATATATATATATATATATATATATATAATTTTTTTTTTTGGGGGGGAGGTGTTTCTTTTTAAGCATTATGGAGGTCCAAGGAGAAAGAAAATATCTTAATCAACGAGAAAACAGTTTAGGGATTCAATTTTCCGTCAAGTGAAAACAGGTTGACTAGGCCTATAGAGTGGACGACTGGACTAGTGAGAGAACTGACCGGTGTGCCAGCTGCTGTCCTGGCCACGCAGATACCATAAACAAAATAAACCCACTGCTTTTTTTTTTTTTTTTTTTTTTTTTTCTATATTCCAAGTTACTTCCTCTCGGGCATAGGCTGAGAGCCTTAACATTCACCGCTTTACAATGAACAGTGAAGCCCGTGAGGTCTTGTTCCAGTCTAGGGAGTGAGACATGTGAAGCACGTAGAGTACAACGAGCACCTGCCATCTTGCCTTTACATGAGGCACGGTGCTCACTCATGGCCCGAAACGACCCCATCTCTGAAGCCACCTCGTTCCCGTGCTTCACTGTCTCATCCCCTACACTCGGACTCTCACACTTACACACACACAACGCCACCTGTTGAGCAGATAACTCACCAGGCATTGCACCCCTATAGCATATTTTGAATATGGGAATATTCATACAGTGCTATTTAATCAGGGAACAATGAGGGTATTTTATTGACGTTTCGGTGGGCTTGTGGTAATGCACTGATACCAGGTACAGCACAAATTCCATCCCAATAATATCTTCCCATTGATACATCGGGATTTGAACCCGGGACCTTTGGATTACCAGGCCAGTGGCAAGACCACTCCACCACACCTCCTCACTCACAGCTCTCTATGGGGAGAACTTAGCCAATATCTGAATAATAGCAGATTCGACGTATTGAGTGGGTGAATGTGTGTGTGTGTGTGTGTGTAAATAATAATAATAATAATAATAATAAACGGTTTAATAAAGAATGGCAGCCTCATGAGCTGAAAATACACATTTTACAATTAGTGGATGAACATGAGATGTACAGATACGAAAATGGTAAGCTCAGTTTACAATGGGTGAGTATAATATACTTTACATTAAAACAAGAAATTAATTCAATAATTATGCTAGTGCAAAATACAAATTATCATAAATTAACCATGAGAGTAAGTGATTTACAGTGCATATACAGTACACATTTATTTTACTCATATATATACAGAACATACATATATACGCATACGTACACACATAAATACGCATATACATACATACATATATAAGAACATAAGAACATGCAGTAAGTGTGCACATGCCCGTATACATAAACGCTCGCGTATGCAAACAAACATACATACATACAAAAACTGTTCTGGTAGGGTCAGGTGAGGCTAATAATGGGAGTTAAATCCTTGGGTGTGTGTGTGTGTGTGTGTGTGTGTGTGTGTGTGTGTGTGTGTGTGTATGTGTGTGTGTGTGTGTGTGTGTGTGTGTGTTTGTGTGTCTGTGTGTGTGTGTGTGTGTGTGTGTGTGTGTTATGGGCTGCTTGATTAATTTTATTTTATGTATTTTTATTTGTTTTTATATTTTTATTGTGTTTTTGAGGGAGCGAGTAATTTGTTTTAGCTCGTGCCTTAGATCCCCTTCAAGCTTCCTCCCTTCAACTTAATAATAGTCCCCCAGAACCTTCATTAAGGTAAATATATAAAATCTTTCCATACAACAAATATACCGGTCAAAGGTCGGTTTCTCATAAACCGCAGGCAATGTATCCTATTTCACAATTTCTAGATTCTGCATAATGTTTTACTTTATCGTTGTGTCTTTTTCTCCACGCAAAGAAATATATAAATGAAGAACTAGTCAATGTAAGCAAATTCCATGCACACGAAGTATCCACCTTTCGTTACAAATCAATATTCTACAGTGCTGAGTGAAATGTGATATAGACAATACTCACTAATTCCCCCACGCCACTACCGCATACAATCCCTGTCCCAAGCCTTCAGAATACACCAAGATGCCAACAAAATATTTCAGGGGGATTTCTATTCTTCAGACTCATATAAGAGTCTTGGTTTCAATGAAGCCCTCAAACCCAAATAGCCAACCCGCATACAGATGGTCTTAACCATCCATAACATCCAGGACAGGTTAGGATGGGTTACATAATCACTAAACAAAACCCGTACAGCTTTAGCCAAAAACCATTAGCAACAATGCCAGAAAGGGTCAACGAGCATTAGCATATGTGAAAGATGTATGTTTTAATAAGAGAGATACTAAGTATAAGTATTACTTACTTGAATAAATGTAGTGTGTTATGAATTAAAATGTAAAACTTGCAAACTAAACAAACCAAAACTGGGACAAGGACAATGTAAAGTCAAATTAAATTATCAAAATCGCTATGTGGAAACAACGCTTACTAAAATGAAAATTATTAAATAAAAGAACACAATCTACCACATAGGGTGTACATTACTACATGAGCAAGTTAATCTGTTTCCTAAGCAAACTAATCGCACATATAACAACGCACTATCGTCACGTTAAAGGAATTTGTCAAGTTTGGGAAGTCCGGGACGTTCTGGTAAATTTTACTAAACTCTGCATGAATAAAGAAACTACATGTTAAATGTCAAAATATTATTTAAAATCAAATTTGCAACATGACAAGACATTAACAATAGTACAAAATACAAATACTGTATTGATAAGATATCTATACTATTACAAAATAATATATAAAATACAGTACAGCACTCACTAACGATAGTGCTATCGGGTAGGTACCTGTAAGCATAGCATGCCTCAAGTGACCCCTATCAATAACTACCCTACATATAACCTACATTTATCGCACAAATAAACTAAGGAAATCGCAAAAGCAAGCAATTGATACTATCGACAAATTTTAGGCAAACCGGATGCCCCAGGTGTGTGAGACAAATCTAATTTATCCATCACCCAAGGGCCAAGGAAAGGAAGTGGAATACCAAGCAATTCTGTAAGTAGCTCGTCACCCTAGGCATTACTACATCTCAGGCGATGCTATATAACCCTACTACAACCATATAAGGTATGCATAAAATATATTTAAGATAAAATTAGTATTGGACTAGCTTGTAATACATCACTATTGTAATTGTGTTTCTTTTATTAGTGTTCGGTTCCGCCAATGAAAGCGAACACAGAACTCCTTATCCTCCATAGCTTCCTCCCTTCCTCCTCATTCGTGGTAAGAGGCCCAATGAAAAATAGATGTGAGCAAGATGTTAGCCGAAGGAAACTCTCTCTTCCTCATCCCAGCCCGTCTACAGAAGTCCCGTCATCCGGCCTTCTCCCGCGGCTTCCGGCCCCCACCAGATGATCCAGGGGCCGCTCCGGACACTCTTACACTAATTTTCCGGCCGGCACAACTCAGGCTAGGCCGGAGGTACACTATATAACTTATATATCTTTTTGAGTGTGGGAGAAGGGGTGGTATGAGATTATAGTTTCGTTCAGAAGTTGTTCCCTAGCTTCAAAGCTTCATTATTCCCACGCTTGATTAAGACAAAAGTATTTCACCTAACTGAGCACATACTCAAAATATAAACAATGTTCTTGAGTGCTACCGATATATATTTCTTTTCACTAGAAATAAATATCAAATTCGAAGTTATGGAGATCGGTCACACAATTTTAGTAATAGATAGGTTCATTTTGACAGTCTGACGATCGCCTGCAGTGATCTATGGTACACATTTTATCGCACGATTCCGACACGCAGAAGAAATAGTTTGAAACATTCTCTTGACCCATTTACAATAAGGCAATATTTCCCCTCAACCATAGTTCATAAAGCAGTGAATCAGTTACTATAGTTTGTTTTTACCAGCTTACGGTAAAATGTCATGTACTCATCTTCGGCTATAACGATGATTTTATACCGAAATATATTGTTCATCATGAAAACATGACAGTAAGATCACGCAAAGACAGAGCATCGATAAATGAGTTGCTAAGGACTTACCATTACCATCATCTAACAAAAAAATAATATTAATTAAATAAACAAATAATAAAAACAAACAATAAAAGCCAAAAACCAGCCAACAATGATACAGACACCATCTACTGTATAATATATAGTGTGGGACGTGTGGGCAAATAATTATGATAGAATAGGAAGAGCTAGTCGTATTTTTTACCTTTACCATTTCTACAGCTCACCCATAACGAGCTACCAATCAAAGATGACATTAATTTTATACTTTATCTTCATATACAATCGGTGAGTCAACTATCTTCCTCACTTCTGACAAATAAATACAGTATAGTATCTTAAAAGGGGCGCGGGGAGTTCGCTCCCTAGACCTCTACCAAGTTTAATAAAAACACCCCAAGACCCACCTTCCAGATACATTCATACATCTTTCGGTAGAAATTTGTTCGGCCAAAGGCCGTTTCCTCCTAAAGTACAGGGTCGCTATCACTCGCCAGAAAAAAAAAGTGGACACAAAATTGTCGTGAAAGTCGCAATATTGGTAAAGTCATGGGGCGAATGGTTTAAAAAACGTTAAACTGATGGGCGAAAGTCTTAAAATCAGAAATCTAATCGGGTTAAGCATGAGAGAGACGGGGGTCTATAAAAAACATCTCCTTAATATATTATATATTTTCATCAACCTTTTCACAAGTAAAGATTAACGTGTAATCCCTGACAGTACTGTAGATTATCATCTAACATAATTATGTTGCTTTACCTTACCTAATATTAGCTAATCCATAATACTGTGTATATATTAGAAGATAGCTTTAGTATCCCTTTAACACAGTGACCAAACTCTCTTAATGCTGCCTATATCTTAGAAAATTATTGCAGTATCCCTTGCAAACAGTGATGAAACTCAATTGACAGCAGCCTCATGTTATATACTATCGAATTCAATAAGAGATGATTTTTCTCAGGTTAAACACTAATTATGTTTTCAATTGTATCGGAAATTAATAATGTCTCCATATAATGAACATATTTCTGCTGACACTTGGTTAGTTATATTACAATCATGCAGGTGTGTGCATCACAACTAAAGTACCTTACGATTTACATCTACTTAAAACAAAAACAAGATTGCTTTAATATTTTCATGATATATATAAGCATGGCCATACACCAGGAAAACATATATAAAATTATACAATGTTTCCTTTAGCTCAGCATTAATTAACCCTGGGTAGATAGTTATAATTATACAATGTTTCCTTTAGCTCAGCATTAATTAACCCTGGGTAGATAGTTATAATTATACAATGTTTCCTTTAGCTCAGCATTAATTAACCCTGGGTAGATAGTTATAATTATACAATGTTTCCTTTAGCTCAGCATTAATTAACCCTGGGTAGATAGTTATAATTATACAATGTTTCCTTTAGCTCAGCATTAATTAACCCTGGGTAGATAGTTATAATTATACAATGTTTCCTTTAGCTCAGCATTAATTAACCCTGGGTAGATAGTTATAATTTGTATAGGAATGTATTTACTTTAGGTGTGTACATACACGACACATTATTTCTTTAGCATTCCCCCAAAATTGGTGGATCTCTAATGTTAAACCAGTGTTACGACAATATATATTATAAAGAAACAACAAATTGTAAACCATTTCTCGTGACACTAAAGAGAGCCGCCTTAAAAATATGGGAAGTCTGTTTTCGCCTGAGTGGACAGTGAACAGCGAGGACAAAGGTTCCCTCTCGTCGTGAACAAAAAAATAATGATAAATGTGGCAGAGGTTCGACTTCCAGACTCGGGAAATGATAAATGGCTGATCTGAGACAAAGGCGGGATGCTCTCACCGGCCTGGGTTACACGTCTTTGGAATTTACGGACAGGATAAACTCATCTTCATAGCGCCAATTGGAGACTTAAGGTCCGGTCAGACTATCACTCTGTTGATCATTTTTTTTTTTTTTTTTTTTTTTTTTTTTTTTGGTACTATACATTGATCGAAAAAGCACAAGGAGTGGCAGGGTTTAATATATCTGGCATAGGCAGTGTTTTAAGATGCAATGCATAAAGGTTGATATTTGCAAAATATATTTATCTGAAATGCAACAATATCTCTGTGTAATTCTCAAGTATTTTTGGCTAGAACGACGTCTTCTTTGGGCTTCCCAAGTCTTGAAGTGCGAGGTCGAGATGAGTCACACTCCGTGACAATTTTTAGAATATAAGAAAGATGGAAATCTACAAAAAGACTTGGCGCATACGAGGCAGATCCCTCTTCCCTACATCCCGATTTTATATTTTACACCTATATCCCGTACACTACATCTCTCACTACAACCAATATCCCCTACACTTCATCTATCTATTAGCTACCTAAGAACATCTTTCACTACTACCTACAGTATATCTCAGAAACTATATTACCTGTATTGGCTTCAGGAAACTCCCAAATACAACATATCAAAAGTCCGCAAAAATCTGGATAAGAGAAAGTCCTCTCAATTATTGCATAACATAATGTTGAACATAACTGTAGCTCTTTGTAGAAGATAACATTATATAGTTACATAAGTTTTCTTCACTTTATTTCCTTCAGCTTAGGAAGACCATTTTGCAATCCAAGAAGTTCCTACCATTGGCAGTCAGTACAGTGATCACTTAAACATGTGAACTATCACAGGAGTTGTGCACGTAACCATTTACAGGAAGAAAGGATACCCTTAACTGATATGCCATGAAATGGATTGCTAAAAAACTAAAAAAACTATATACATTTGTATTAATGGAATATCCATGTATTCTACATGATCAGGAGATTCCTTTAATCATACAGCTTATCAAAAAAGGAGTTAATTATTTGATGTTTGCATAAAGGTCAACGATTAGTCTTAGGGGAATTTTCTATTACATAACCCTATAACAAGGATTTGCCACCACAATGTTTTGCTTTATATAGATATAAATTTCAAGGTATAACTAGTACTTTGTTATTAAATTTCAAGGTATAACTAGTACTTTGTTATTAAATTTCAAGGTATAACTAGTACTTTGTTATTAAATTTCAAGGTATAACTAGTACTTTGTTATTAATGCCACTCATGCATTTACTATTAAAGTACATTAGATAAATTTTCATAAACCGACGCCTACTGTTCCTTGCACGCGCGCGCGCGCGCGCACACACACACACACACACACACACACACACACACACACACACACACACACACACACACTCACTCGCTCATTCTCTCTCGTCATAACTGCATCTTGTATAATTATGATAAATTATTAATTTTTTTTTCTCCAATAGTGTGTGCATATCCAAACTACATTTGTATAATTAAATTATCATATTCCTTCCAACAACCAACTATACTCCTAAAATCGATTAATGAAATTTACAAACACATGTGGCAGTCCGTGGATTCGAACCCAGGATGCTCACACCGAAAATCAACACCTTATGCATCGCATCACGAAGACAGTTAAAGGAGAGTGAGTGAGAGCACAGTGAGAGCACACGGGTCGGTTGAGCTCCTCAAAAGAGGGGATTTTCGGAGGGGTATCGTGGGGCTGAGTGACCCATATACGTATCAGAAGATCGGCGATGATACGGTGTTTCGGCACATAGTAAACAGAACTGGTTTCTTGTTTAAACATCGCCCACAAAGCATATTTAGTTTAATCTTGAGAGTGTTATTACCAGTATCTGTGAGGGGACAAGGAGCCGTCAGGCACTAGCCCAGCCCTGCCCAGGCACCATAAACCTCCAGCAGTGACCACAAGGTGAGTGAGGTGACCGTTTATAGGGCAGGCAGTTTCACCCTTATGGTTCCCCACCATAGGCCTTATCTTCCATCTACCCCAAGGACCTGACCCTCGGTCCTTCAACTTCTCAAACAATTCTAACCTTTATGAAGTATTTGCTATAAGGTCCATTTTCATTTCCCTCTAACCATTTAGGAAATACTTGCTACAAGGTCCATTTTCATTTCTCTCTCTCTCTCTCTCTCTCTCTCTCTTCTCTCTCTCTCTCTCCTCTCTCTCTCTCTCTCCTCTCTCTCTCTCTCTCTCTCTCTATCTCTCTCTCTCTCTATCTTAACATCTTTCCATCCACTTTCAATCACCGCACTTACCGCCTCATTGCTATTATTTTTTTGGTTATCTATAACTTCAGATCGCTTTTTATCATTTTAGTTATTTGTTTTCCTCTAACATCTTTCATACCCAACCAGGCCAGCCCCCTCTCCAGCTCTCTCTCTCTCTCTCTCTCCTTAACATCTTTCCATCCACTTTCAATCACCGCACTTAACCGCCTCATTGCTATTATTTTTTTGGTTATCTATAACTTCAGATCGCTTTTTATCATTTTAGTTATTTGTTTTCCTCTAACATCTTTCATACCCAACCAGGCCAGCCCCCTCTCCAGCTATCTCTCTCTCTCTCTCTCTCTCTCTCTCTCTCTCCTTAACATCTTTCCATCCACTTTCAATCACCGCACTTAACCGCCTCATTGCCATTATTTTTTTGGTTATCTATAACTTCAGATCGCTTTTTATCATTTTAGTTATTTGTTTTCCTCTAACATCTTTCATACCCAACCAGGCCAGCCCCCTCTCCAGCTCTCTCTCTCTCTCTCTCTCTCTCTCTCTCTCTCTCTCTCTCTCCTTAACATCTTTCCATCCACTTTCAATCACCGCACTTAACCGCCTCATTGCCATTATTTTTTTGGTTATCTATAACTTCAGATCGCTTTTTATCATTTTAGTTATTTGTTTTCCTCTAACATCTTTCATACCCAACCAGGCCAGCCCCCTCTCCAGCTCGCTTTCTTTCTCCCTCGCCCCCGCCCCTGCTCGCCCCTGCTCTCTCTCTCTCTCTCTCTCTCTCTCTCTCTCTCTTAACATTTTGTACAATTTAATAATTTTTCCATAACTGCTGCCCTAGATCCGGTTACCCACTCAGATCCTGGCTCTCGCTCACTCTCTGGCTCTCTCCCTATCTTGATGTTGACAGCATTATTAATATCCTAAGCATTCATTAATACTCAACATCAGGGTGGCGTCGCCAGTGTAAGTAATCATAGGATATAATTGGCGTGCTTCTTTTCAATCAGTTAGATCTTTTAGTTGTACCGGTGCCCAATGCCGAGGATTTATACATTTAACAACTTAGCTTTAGGAGAAGCAGGCCAATTGCCCATCAGAAAGGTTGACTATGATATGTGATGTGTTTTTTTTTTTTTGTTTTTTTTACATATCCCATCAGAAAGGTCGACTATGATAAGTGAATTGTTATGCATCCAGCCAATTATACATTAATAACAACAGCAATAATCTAGATATGTGCCAGGAGAGATTTCCCGGGGTTTCTGAAACAAGGGAGACATGGTAGAGATGGAAGCACCACGGGAAGATCAGGAGGACGGCTTGGTAGAGGCAGAGGAACGGATAATCTTGGAAGACTATGGCCTAGCAGATACTAAGTGTCTTAAGTGCGGAACAACCAATGCGAGAAAGAATTCGCGAAAATGTTCCGGCTGTCTTAGATCTATTCATTTATCTTGTGCTAAGCTGACAAAGAAAACATCAGGAGAACAACCAAACTGGAAATGTCTCGCATGCCCAGGGCCCACTGCAGAGCCAACCGGGGCAACACCGGTCGCCGACTTGACCCAACTGGTAACCAAATGGAAACCGCGGATCCAGGTCCTTGCCCGGGTACCTAAAGGAGCCAGAATCCAAGTGGCGGAGGCCCTTACAACCCTCATAAAGCAGGCCCTACAGCTCAAGACACCCCTCGCATGGGCACGGCTCCTGGGTTTCTCCTATGGGGCCCTCCCAAAACCACCCAGAACCAACATACAAGACCATCTTCAGGTTTCACTAGCCACCAGAGTGAAACGTCAAGTAGCACAGTATATGGATGGAAACAAACTGGTGGAACCCCCCGAACAGCAACCAAACAGGGCCCAGAAGCACCAGGAGAAGGAAGAGGCTGAACAGCTACGTAAGAGGGTCGCTGCGAAGCTGGCGGATAGTGACATCAAAGGGGCCGTCAGACTGTTGTCCTCTTCAGAAGGTTTTGCTGGTCAAGGCACCGAAGTTGTTGAAGCCCTACAAGAAAAGCACCCACCTACACCTAGGGACCTAAACCTCCCCCCTGCCCCAAATGACCAGATGCGCCAACCTTTAGTTGTCACGAAGGAGCAGGTGGTCGCCGCAGTGACTTCATTCCCAGCAGGCTCAGCCGCGGGCCCAGATGGTATCCGACCCGCCCACCTCAAAGGCCTCTTGGGTCAGGGATCAGGAGCTGCTGGGGAGGCACTCTTGGAAACCCTCACCAAATTCATCAACATGGTTTTAAGAGGGGAAGTACCCGACTGTGCCACACCCCTATTTTTTGGGGCATCACTCTGTGCACTGGCAAAAAAAGATGGCAGTGTGCGCCCAATAGCAGTAGGGAACACCTTCCACCGCCTTGCCACAAAGGTGGGTTTGAAACCACTCTCGAATGGCCTAGGTCAACACTTAAGACCAGTTCAACTAGGTTTCGGAACTCCAGGGGGGTGTGAAGCTGCTGTACACGCAACCCGCACCTACCTCAGCCAAGCCCAAGAAAAAACGAGTGCTTCTAAAGATTGACATGCGGAACGCATTCAACAGCATTCGCAGGGATGTCTTCCTCCGTGCAGCTCAAGAACACATCCCCACTCTGTACCCCCTACTTTGGCAGGCTTATTCCAAACCTTCAATCCTGATTTTTGGCGAGACGGTAATCCCATCAGAGACCGGGTTACAGCAGGGAGATCCAGGTGGTCCTGCTCTTTTCTCAATAGGGGTGGATGCAGCAGCTAACAAAGTAAGGTCAGAGCTGAATGTATGGTACCTGGACGATGCAACCTTGGGTGGGTCAGTAGAGAACGTTCTAACCGACCTAAATAACATCATAACTGACCTCGGCCAGGCCGGGCTAGTGATAAATGACACCAAATGAGAACTTGTTCTCCTCAACCACACACGTGAACAAGGAGAAGAGACTCAGGCCCTGTTCCGAAACATATTGCCAGATGTAAAGATCCTTTAGGAGCACCAGTAAACCCTATTAGGTTCCCCACTAACTCTGGCAGCAATCCCACCAGCACTTCAAGTTAAAAAGGAGGAGCTTCAACGTCTCGTGAGTCGCCTGATACACATCGATGCCCACTCAGCTCTGGCCCTGCTCAAGAACTGTTTCTCCATCCCAAAACTCCAATACCTCCTGCGCACATCGATGACTTACACGAACAATGGCGGCCTCCAAGAATTAGACAGCATAATCCGAGAAGCAGTGACCAGCATCACCAACGTGGAATTTAAAGAACGGGCCTGGACACAAGCCACCCTTCCTGTCCGCCTCGGGGGCTTGGGCATACAGAGAGCCTCGGATATTGCCTCCCAAGCCTTTATCTCTTCCCTCATCGCGACCAACGACCTCGTATTGTCCATCCTTTATTCTAAACCCGGAATGACACTTAATGGGGACGTAACAGCAGCGATTAACACCTGGAATGGAAGTACAGGAGTAGAGGAGGAGCCTCAGGGTACCTCCAGGAGCAAGCAGAAAGCGTGGGATACCATCTCGGCGAAGAAAACTCAAGAAAATCTCCTAACCAATGCAGACCAGGTTGCAAAAGCACGCCTCCAGGCAGCCGCCCGTTCGGAGAGTGGCTTGTGGTTACACGCCATCCCCATCCCACCTCTTGGAACTCACTTGGATGCTGAAGCGCTCCGGGTCGCCATCGCGCTCAGAGTGGGTGCGGCAGTTTGTCACCCACACACTTGCAAGTGTGATGGGAGGATGGATGCTCAAGGTCACCATGCCTTGTCATTTAATTACAACGCAGGCCGCCTGCCAAGACACTCTGCACTAAAGGATGTCATAAAACGGGCCCTGCAGAGTGCTAACTGTGCATCAATCCTCGAACCACATGGACTTCACAGAGAAGACGGCAAACGGCCAGATGGGATGACCACTTTCTCTTACAAGAATGGCCGGTGCCTCGTGTGGGATGCCACATGTGTTGACACTTTCTCCACAACCAACGCCGCCAGAAACGCCGACGAAGCAGGTGAAGCCGCCCGGATAGCAGAAAATAAAAAGCGAGAAAAATATCAAGCCATCGCCAGAATTCATCAGTTCGAGCCCCTGGCATTCGAAACTTCAGGAGTCTTCGGCCCTACCACCCTTAAGATGGTGAATGAAATAGGCCGTAAAATCAGAGAAGTTTCAGGAGAACCCCGGGAAACCCTCTGGCTCAAGCAAAGACTAGGGATGGCTATCCTCCGGGGCAATGCCACCAGCGTCATGAGCTCAGTTCGACAGGACTGGGTCATGCCACTGCGTGAGGCCCCGGCAGGAGTGGTGTATCCGTAGTCTTTCCACAGTAGGGTAAAACAAAACATAAACCTTATTTGTATGTAACATGTGTGATGCACATTAATAAAAAGGGATGTGTCGGATGGTTGAAAGCCACAGTTGCTCGCGCGTTTGGGGCTAGCAACACGTATTATGAAAAACATGCATCCTCCTTCATTCACTGTCCCCCCCCTTCACTCACTCAACCCCACAATTTGCCGGAGGATAACAGGTTTTTCACAATACGTAGACGGAGGTCTTTAAAAAAAAAAAAAAAAAAGTTAAAGGATGGTGGACACTGCCTACGATTTATTATGCAACTTCGAATCCTGCATATCAATCTAAGCATGTACACACATCCCAACTGCAACTCACGTAGGCTATGTATATGTGAATGGAAAGAACAATTAATGGGGCCTTAACCACTAGGGAAGTCCTCTCGATAAATTACCCCTGAACCAATATCAATTATCATGTTCCTTCCAACATCCAATTGAGCAACCATGCAAACTTAATGAACCGTATCTAGATTGTCCCTGTGATAATCTTACGCAAATATGCCTACATTATCAGAAAACAACAATATATACATAATTGCGAAGACAGTTTGTGATCATGGCAAGTCGTATGTGCTATTACCAGTAATGGCGCTTTTAGAAACATTGGGTACGGTAATAGATGTTTTCATTCTCGTCAATGCAGCAATGTAATAGATGAAAGGAATAGCTGTTCAGTCTATGAAGCTAAATTTCCCTGGTCTCCGGTGGGGTGTTACCTGTGCTGAGCCGTATGAGCCTCAAGACTGAAGGAGATATAGAGTGGGTTGTTCCCTTTCATCCCCCACTCATAACCCATTAGGTCGGCCCTGTGCTGGCCAGGTACTAGAATGGAGAGTTGTGACCATAATATAAAGGGACACCATTTCGAGTCTTTGATCCTTTAAAGCCAAGTTCTGAAGCATCTGGACTCAAATATAACATTGCATTGTTTGATTTATGTTCGATACTGATTCAAAGGGTTGCATCGCCATTTATGCTCTTGACTGTACAGTTGCCATAATATTTACCTGGGACAAGTGATGTGAAAGTGATCAAATTTAATGTTCTCACAAGTTTATATATAAATTGAGTGTGAGTACATGAGTTAGATTTGAATGTGAGCTTATGAGTATATCATTGTGCTATGCAGTTGTGTGCAGTGAATAAAACATTATATTCTCAGGAGAAAGAGGGTGACCAGGGTAATCATGAACATCGATAGTACGTGGATAACTCCCACAATTCCCTCCTAAGCTGCATATAATTGCTTGCTAATAGTTTTACAAAAAGGAAGAAAAGCGTCCTAGTATCTTGAAATAATGATAAAAATAGACACATGAGGAAAACACTATCAAGAGGCGAATAGTTAACGTACACTGACAGGATTAAGGGGAATTTTTTTTATTTTTTTATTTACCCCTTTCTCCCTCATGTTTAGCCCCATTGCTTTTGAGATTTTAAGACGTTCGCCCCATTAGTTTGGCGATGTTAACAACTATCACCCCATTTATGTCACTTTTAAGACCATTCGTGCCATTTAGGTGTCGATTTTTTCCTGACGAGCGATAGCGAGCCTGTAATTTAAGAGGAACCGGCCTTTGGCCGGGAAATTTTTCTACCGAAAAATGAACAAATTTATCTTGAAAGGGGGTCAAGGGGGTGTAATTTCAAGCTTGATGGAAATCTAGGAAACACACTAAAAACCTCCCCTTAACCCTCTGAGGATCGATGACGCACTTCTTTTCTGTTTTCTGGCTATTATTAGACGAACATATTCAGATTAGAGAGGGTATATGCAACTCAGAGGGTTGATTGAGATGCTCTTTACCCTTTAAATTCCCATACACCCTTCCTAAGCTGTATACATCGTCTAATGATAGCCAGAATATACTGTCAACACTCGTCCTGATCCTCAAAGGGTTAATGTCCCCAATATGTCGTGATAGATATGTTATGATAGATCTGGGAAATACTGTAGACGAAGTATGGAAAGGTACAAGAGACTCCATGATTAAAGCAGCTGAGAAAGTATGTGGGAAGAAAACCTTTAAAATGTGGAAGAAGAAAGGTAACGCATGGTTTAGTAAAGAGATAGAAGAAATAGTGAAAAAGAAGAAAGAGTTCAGAAAGAGTATGCTGCAAAAGAATATACCTAGAGAAACTAGAGATGCGAGGAAAGTAGAATATAACAATTTGAAACAAAGAGTGAAGAGGGCGATACAAGACGCTAAAAGGAAGACAGATGAGGCATATGGGAGAAAGATTAGTGAACAGTTTCTGAATGACAGGAAAGCATACTACAGAGCTGTGAAAGAAGCCAGAGGGAAGAAGACTGAGAGTGTCTCAGGTGGTAGGATGAGGGACATGAATGGGGAAGTGGTAGAGGGTGATGGTGTGGTGAAAGTATGGAAAGATCATTTTAGTAGCTTAGCTGTAAAGAGTAGGGGGAAGGCAAAGATCTCATCCATAGGAATGGAGAGAGGTAGAATAAACAGGGTATTTGAAAGCCAGATAAGCAGAGAAGAAGTAAAAGAAGCAATCAATAGACTTAAAATGGGCAAAGCTGCTGGAGTAGATTACATCCCAGGTGAAATGCTGAGATATGGAGAAGAAGCTGTTGACATAATGCATAGGTTATGTAAATTAGCATGGGAAAAGGAAAGTGTACCAGAGGACTGGAGGAAAGCAGTGATAGTACCCTTGTACAAAGGGAAGGGTAGTAAAGAAGAGTGTAAGAATTATAGGGGAATTAGCTTGCTTAGCATACCTGGAAAGGTACACGCAAGAGTAGTAACACAGAGGCTACAGAAGATAACGGATGACAAAATAGGCGAGGAACAGGGAGGTTTCAGAAAGGGCAGGGGCTGCGTTGACTAAATAGCCTCAATGCGATTGTTGGTAGAGAAGTATCTGGCCAAAAACAGAAAACTCTATGCAGCATTCATGGATTTGGAAAAAGCCTACGACAAAATAGACTGGGAGGGCCTGTGGGATGTGTTAACAGTATATGGTGTGGGAGGAAAGTTGCTAATGGCAGTAAAATCTTTTTATAGGAATGCAATGGCAAATGTGAAGGTAGGGGATAAGTTAAGTGAAAGTTTTGAGGTCAATGTAGGTGTAAGACAGGGATGTGTCATGTCAGCTTGGTTGTTCAATATATACATGGATGGAGTGATTAGGGAATGTAGGGCTGTATCAATGGGTGTGGGAGCTAGACTGGAATCAGAGGGAAGAACATGGAAGATTTTAACATGCCTATATGCGGACGATGCAGTC
The DNA here is from genome assembly GCA_032716605.1 of Paralithodes platypus. NCBI lineage: Eukaryota > Metazoa > Arthropoda > Malacostraca > Decapoda > Lithodidae > Paralithodes > Paralithodes platypus. Next base: position 128,556,225 of record CM064487.1, read on the forward strand.
CTGTTGGCGGAAAATGCTGAAGAACTTCAGAGAGTGGTCACTGACTTTGACAGGGTATGTGAAAAGAGAAAGTTAAAGGTCAATGTAGGGAAATGTAAGGTAATGGTGTTTGAGAGAAGAATGCATGAAACTATAGATTTTAAGGACAAATATAGAATCAAGAAAGAACACAAGAAAAGTTGTAAAATAAAATTGAAAAATGAAGTACTAGAAGAGGTTGACAGTTTCAAGTATTTGGGAGCTGTACTATGCAAATATGGTAAAATGGAGAGTGAGATAAAAGAGAGAAAAATGCAAGGGAGAAAAGTGATTGGAGAACTTAATAGTATTCTCAAAGGAAGAATGGTTAGCCAGGAAGTCAAAAAGTCACTGAGAAACAGTGTGCTGCTCCCAACACTCTCGTATGGAAGCGAGACATGGACGGCAAGTGACGAGGACCTCTTCAAACTAAGAGCTGTGGAGATAAGCTTTTTCAGAATGGCAGCTGGCATGAATAGGCTAGATGGGCCAAGTAATAGGGAAGTGTACGAGTCCTTTGGAATGGAAGAACAGGCTTTGGGCATTGATTGTGGTGTGGTTGAGTGGATAAAGAGAAGTACTTTGAGGTGGTATGGTCATGTTCAGAGAATGGATGAAGACAGAATGCCAAGAAAGATATATGGGAGTCAGGTGAGTGGAACCGCTAGTAGTGGAAGACCACCTATGGTATGGGAAAAGAAAGTGGAAAAATATATTGAAGAAAAACTTCCACGTAGTGGAAGGGGCATTGTGGCACGGGCAAAGGAGGAATGTCTTGACAACGTAGCTTGGAGACGTTTCTGTCATGGCCATCCTCTAGTGGGGGTTTCCCAGGGGGAAGCAAGGCGTCGGAGATGATGATGATGTCGTGGTCCAGTTCGTAAGCTGTCCCGTCCCCTGGTAATCCCCCTAACACAGCAACAGTCGCTAAGGCCGGTATCACACGAGGGCTATTACCCTCAACATTTATGCTCAACACTGGTCTGGCAGCATATGAGGTCAACATATATAATATTTGAGTCACCTACATTCAACAATTATCAGTCTAGTTTCCGATACCAGTGCAAAATATTCCTGAAATGTTGCTAGAAAAATGTTGATCATCGAATATTGACGATAAAAGCTCTCGTGTGATACCGGCTTAAGTGGTTGATGGGGTTACGTGTCCCGAGCCTCATGGTCCACCCACTCCTCTACTCTGATGGAATGGAGCCAACGCTACAAACACATTAAATACTTGCAGTCTAAGAGTCATCATTTTATGGGAGATTTTCACTTAAGTTTTTTTCTTTCGAACCTCCTTCTGCCTCATGCTTAGCCCCATTAGTTTTGAGATTTTAAGACGTTTGCACCGTTAGTTTGGGGATTTTTAAACATTTCGCCCAATTTCTGTCAATTTTAAAACCTTTAGTGCCATTTAGGTGTCTATATTTTCCTGGCGAGCGACAGCGAACCGGCCTTCAGCCAGGAAATTTTTCTACCGAAAAATGTACACATTTATATCGAAGGAAGGTCTTGGAAATATTTGTTAGATGTTTGATGGGAGTCTAGGAATCAAACTAAAAATCTCCCCTTAATAATAGTTATAAGCATAGCGAAATCTAAGCATACGACTATATCATTTAATTAATAATTACTATGAGGCTTATATTGTGTTTATAATTCCGATCATGTGCGAAATGATGTACGCGTAATGCTAAATTATAATTGTGTGTAGTTAAAGTGTTGTAGTAGTTTATCGATCATTTGGTTGCACACTGAAGACATTATCCCCTTTACTGTGCTTTGCTCGGAAAGGTCAAGGCCACGTTCACAGTAATACAAAAATACAATTTCCTCCGGCTCAAACTGACGTATTACGCTTATGTAACTTGGAGGGATTTTTTACATCTGCCATTTGACCTACTTCCCAAAGGAACAACTAGTTTAACTCTTTCAGTCTATCAACATGCATTCTGTCATATTATTTGGATAAATCATTGGTCACTCATATACTGCCTATTTATTATAATGAGACAGGGAATTTTAATTATTGTGTCCATTAGGCAGTCACATAAATGCGTCCATGTGCACATCGTGACACTAATGTTAATGTACAGTAAGCTGCACAGTTTGTATTGAAATTGTCTTATATAATTTTCTCTTGGCGGAAACGCATGAAGATAATGTACAACAAAGCGAATACCAGAAACTACAAATCTTTTCTCAGGAATATATTTAGTTAATTTAGAAGTAACATAATAAGGCAAATTTGAATAATAGTTTGATAACCAATCCATTATATATATTAGGCGGCAGTACGTGTGGAGAGTGAGCAGAGCGAGTTCTTTGACCTGAATGTTGGTTTGAAACAGGGGTGTGTGATGTCCCCGTGGTTGTTTACTGTATATATGGATGGAGTCATGAAAGAAATACTATCAAGAGCAGTGGATGTTGGTGTATCGCTGAAAAGGGAGGGAATTGAGTGGAAGCTATTTTTTTTTTTTTTTTTTTTTCTATATTCCAACTTACTTCCTCTCGGGCATAGGCTGAGAGCCTTAACATTCACCGCTTTACAATGAACAGTGAAGCCCGTGAGGTCTTGTTCCAGTCTAGGGAGTGAGACATGTGAAGCACGCAGAGTACAACGAGCACCTGCCATCTTGCCTTCACATGAGGCACGGTGCTCACTCATGGCCAGAAACGACCCCATCTCTGAAGCCACCTCGTTCCCGTGCTTCACAGTCTCACCCCCTACACTCGGACTCTCACACTTACACACACACAACGCCACCTGTTGAGCAGATAACTCACCAGGCATTGCACCCCTATAGCATATTTTGAATATGGGAATATTCATACAGTGCTATTTAATCAGGGAACAACGAGGGTATTTTATTGACGTTTCGGTGGGCTTGTGGTAATGCACTGATACTAGGTACAGCACAAATTCCATCCCAATAATATCTTCCCATTGATACATCGGGATTTGAACCCGGGACCTTTGGATTACCAGGCCAGTGGCAAGACCACTCCACCACACCTCCCCTAAATATATATATATATATATATATATATATTAAGGCACGCCTATTGGCTATCCAAAATGCCATCAATAGAGTTTCGTGAAAAATTTATCCAAACTCATTCTCTGGAAGGATTTCTGTCTTCGAAAGACATTTTTTTCGGATGCTTGCATTCATATGAATATGTGTACAGTCAAGTGCATACACTTAACAACCCATTTAACTCGGTACCAGAATCAAACGCGATAATTCAATGGTTTACTATAGCTCAGCTGCTTCAGAACTTGGCTTTAAGGGGAGGTTTTTAGTTGATTCCTAGACTTCCATCAAACTTAAAATTACTCCCCCTAGACCCCCTTTCAAGATAAATTTGTACATTTTTCGGTCGAAAAATGTCCCGGCCGAAGGCCGATTCCACTTAAATTACAGGCTCGCTATCGCTCGCCAGGAAAAAATCGACACCTAAATGGCACGAATGGTCTTAAAATTGACAGAAATGGGGCGAGGGTTCTTAAAATCGCCAAACTAATGGGGCGAACGTCTTAAAATCTCAAATGCAATGGGGCTAAACATGAGGGAGAAAGGGGTCCAGAAAAAATCCTCCAGGTGGAAATCTCCCCTTAAAGGTTGTAATACTCGAATTGATGTAGCCAAATATATCACGGTCACGACAATTGGTGTAGCCAAATATATCACGGTCACGACAATTGGTGTAGCCAAATATATCACGGTCACGACAATTGGTGTAGCCAAATATATCACGTTCACGACAATTGGTGTAGCCAAATATATCACGGTCACGACAATTGGTGTAGCCAAATATATCACGGTCACGACAATTGGTGTAGCCAAATATATCACGGTCACGACAATTGGTGTAGCCAAATATATCACGGTCACGACAATTGGTGTAGCCAAATATATCACGTTCACAACAATTGGTGTAGCCAAATATATCACGGTCACGACAATTGGTGTAGCCAAATATATCACGGTCACGACAATTGGTGTAGCCAAATATATCACGGTCACGACAATTGGTGTAGCCAAATATATCACGGTCACGACAATTGTATAGGCAACAAAGGTAAATTCCACAAGACAATACATGTGTGTGCGAGAACCTTGCGCAGAGAGAAAATCCAAAAACATTTTATTCATACCCGTTTTTCTGAATGCCTATGACGCAAATACTGTACCAATGCCCTTCATTATAGATTCATGTATAATTTGTTTGCCAATAAAACACTTTGACATATTAATTCCGGTATTCTGGTTCGAGGTTCTGTCTACTTATACGTCAACAATATTAATCACACACACACACACACACACACACACACACACACACACACACACACACACACACACTGTGTATAAAGGAGTACAAAGTATAAAGGAAATCAAACAACAACAAGTCAAACGACCCCTCAAGGCTGCTTGCCCTCCAAAACACTGATGGTCAAGGGTACTGTACAAAAAGTAGTTTAGAGTGGGTAAGGGAAAAATGGAAAGGGAAGACTGCCCTGGGACAAATGTCTGTGGCAGTATTAGGAGATGTTAGTAGGGGACAGTTGTTAGTAATATAATAGAGGGGAAAAATAAATATATTAATTTACACATGCAGTCAGTCGTGGATTTAAAGCAAAGTGTTTGTCTAGGTGAAGTTTAAAATAATAAATGGTGTTGCAGTCTATGACATCTCGGGGAAGCCCCTTCCACAAGTTGACGACTCATTGACAAAAAAAAATCTTAGATTTGTGTAAGTTAAAAGATTTAGCAATAAATTTGCAACCATTGCCCCGCATGTAATTGTATTGGTCGATAGTGAAATATATACTACAATTTGAACTTTTGGTTATAAAAACATTTTTTGCTTAGAATACCTTGTTTTATAATTTCCCAAAGTGATGCCCTTATCTCCTGAGACATCCTGTATATACTATATATATATATATATATATATATATATATATATATATATATATATATACTGTATATATATATATATATCATATATGCTGTATGCAAACAATATATTAATATTTTCAAAAATGCACAAACAAAAATTGATTTAAAGGCCATAAAGGAAAAGTTGTTCCGTCCATTATGTCAACATCTCTGCGTTCACATTTAAAATTATATAGAAACCCAGAATTATGTGAGACAGAAGCTCTTCGTGCACAACACAATAACCAAATACAATTATGTCCAGTGTACCAATATCGTCCCTACTGTCGCACTGGCTTCAAGGTTAAGGATTTCAGTATCCCATTCTATAATATTAGTCTGTCTGCTCCATTGTTATAGACTATTCCATTAAGGAGAAGAGTTTAGTTTGTTCCCTAGACCTCCATCAAGATTAAAATTACACTCCCTAGACCCCCTTACAAGACAAATTTGTAAATTTGTTGGTAGAAAAAATGTCCCGGCCGGTGGCCGGTTCCTCTTAAATTACAGGCTCGCTATCGCCTGCCAGGAAAACATGGACACCTAAATGGAACGAAAGGTCTTAAAATTGACAGAAATGGGGCGAAAATTCTCCAAATCGCCGAACTAATGGGGCGAACAACTCAAAATCCCAACAGCAATGAGCCTAAACATGAGGGAGAAAGGGGTCCAGAAAAAATCCCTCAAGTGGAAACCTCCCCTTAAGGGGATAGTGGTTACTGTTTGGTCTGTATGTTCATATATTAATTTATTTTATAGTTTCCTCGCTAGATCTCCATCAAGCTTATATGAATACCCCCTAGACCCACCTTCAAGATAAATGTGTACATGTTTCGGTAGAAGAATGTCGGCTCCTCTGAGAATTGCAGGCTCGCTATTGCTCGCCAGGAAGAAATCGACACCTAAATGGCACGAAAATCTATGTATTGACGAAGAAATGGGGCAAAAGGTCTTAAAATTGCCAAACTGATGGAATGAACGTCTTAAAATCTCAAAACTAATGGTACTAAACATGAGGGACAAAAAACAACTACCTCCTCTTAACTTAGAAATGACCTGTTTGGAGTCGAAGATTTAGTCGATTATTTTCGCCATTGCATTACTAAGAGATCCGTTTTAGTGGCTGGTTTTTTCGTCCATTAATTCATGTATTCATATATTTTTTAGTTTCCTCGCTATACCTCAATCAAGCTAAAAACATCACCTCCTAGACCCCCTTTCAAGATCATTGTCTACATTTTTTTCCTTCTAAAATTACAGACTCGCTATCGCTCGTCAGGAAAAAGTCGAGACCTAAATGGCACGAAAGGTCTTAATATTGACAAAGAAATGGGGTGAAAGGTCTCAAAATCACCAAACTAATGGGCCGAACATCTTAAAATCTAAAAACCAGTGAGGCTAAACACGAGGGAGAAGGGGGGCCAGAAAACCGGCCCATCCCCCCCTTAAATAAAGACGTCACATTACTGAAGGGGTGACTAAGGCTTTCAGTACGCCTTCTCCATATTAGCGTGGAAATGATTTACCGTGGAGCTAAGAGCACAAATGAAGCGATCCATTTAGCAATCAGGTGGGAGGAGGGCCGCCGAACTGACTCGACTGGACTGCAATATTGGGATACTGGCAGCTCCGCAACCCTCTTTCTGCAACCCAGGTGGGGATATTGGTACAGTTAAGAGGATATGAAACTTGGACAAATGTTGCAGTGAGTTTATATACTGTATATATACAGGTATATACCTGTATATATATATATATATATATATATATATATATATATATATATATATATATATATATATATATATATATACCGGTATATATATATATATATATATATATATATATATATATATATATATATAATTATACAGTATATGACAATTGAATTATAGAGACTTCACATAAACATTTGAGTGTATGAGTCATTGTTTGTGTTTGTCAATGCTATGCCTATTTTAACTTACAATGACATAATTAAGTGTAGCTTTGGAACAGTTGTGGGTGTTGGCGGCGGTGCAGTACCTTTCAAAACAATTGTTCCAACTTAAAATCATATTTTCTCTTTTGTTATCTAAGATACAAACTATCGTCAACAAAATGAGATAAGTATGAATATACAGGTTTCATTTATACTAATATCATTGTATATATGCTTAGTAAAAATATAACCATAGTTAATTTAAGGAATCACCTCTCGACTTCGGAGCATGACTGTATTCAAGTAAACTATAGGAACCTATGTGTATTCAAAATGAAGAACTTAAATCTTAATAGTTCTTGGGTGTTTCCAAATGTATAGTTGAATATGATTTATTATTTTTCAAATGTATCAGGTTCAGCAACACTTAGCACTTATACATCTACAAAAGTTTACCAACAACACAACTATTGAACAGTGAAACATCAGATAACATGTATCTCCAGTCTCTTCCAGTATGATCCCCAAGGGGCACATTAGGCAAAGACTTGTCACACTAACTCTAACCCCCTGCACATATATGCCCTGTTGCACCGAGAGTGGCTCATCAGCACATAACAGAGCAAGTTAGGACTTATGCACCAACAGACCAAAACATCAACAATCATTAATCCTCTTTACTGGCTTCGCTTACAACTGGCCAAAGTACTTTGAAAAATTACTTCGATTACAACTGTTACCAACAGTTCTTCCTTTACATTAGAGATTGAATCCACTTCCTTTACAATTGGTGGACAAATAAACACTTAATCTATAACTGGGTGTAATATTTTGTACACAACTAGGACTTTCATTACATTGTTCACAAAAGGAAGTCACCGTCCTTCATTCGCAACTGGTATTGGAGCATCATGAGAATAGTTTGCAAGAAATAACTAATACGGGAAATTCAACACCTAAACTGCCATTCTGTATTTTGTTTTCTTCTATATTCTAACTACTCCCTCTCGGGCATAGGCTGAGAGCCTGCACACTCAACCACTGAACACGGTGAGGCCCGTGTGGTCTTGTTCTAGTCTAGGGAGTGAGACATGCGGAGCATCCTGGCCCGAAGCAACTCCATCTCTGAAGCTGTTCCGCCTCCGCGCTTCACCGTCTCATTCCCCAGACTCGGACCCTCACTCTCAGAACGCCACCTATTGAGCAATTAACTCACTAGGCATTGCCCCCCTGTAGCACATTTTGAATATGGGAATATTCATACAGTGCTATTTAATCAGGGAACAATGAGGGTATTTTTGTTATGGCATTTCAGTGTGCTGTGGTAATGAACTGAAACTAGCTACAGCACAAATTCCATCCCAATAATATCTTCCCATTGACATATTGGGATTCGAACCCGGTTCCATTGGATTACCAGTCCAGTGGCAAGACCACTCTGCCATACGGGTATACCTACTCCTCCACCTTCGTACTTGGAGAATAAAGACCTTAACTGGGTCCTCTCTACACCTCATTGTGTATGCAGCCAGAGAGGGAACATATCGTTCTCCCTCCTCAAGACCTGGAGTACTTGACCCGAGGAGTTACCTGATGGAATAAGTGTACTTTAACCTTAAATTATGTGTATAACTGTCTTAGTGAAAGTCACTTAAAGCAGATCAAATTGGCGTATATATTTTAGTCTGCAGGATTTTAAAATAATCTGCATCTCTATGAAACATAATATTTGTTATCAAGTTTGTTGACGAAGTGTTGAATGCGGGTTTAGACTGTACAGTGCAGCTGACAATAATAATATTTGTCAATACCCTAACATAAATTAACATAATTTAAAGAAAACTAGTTACCATATATAAATACTACATGTACGGGAGCAAATCAGTACCGGTATAGTGTATATATACACAAGATTGGAGCAGTATTGTGTGCAAGTAGTAGTAACCAAGAAAATAAGTAGCATCAATATAATTATATACAGTAAAGTATATACACTGTTGAACCAAGCTGCATAGAAAAAACCTGGGTACTAGCCCACCTCCCTTCCCCTCACTGCCACACACCTCTCTTCACAACAAAATTGCTTATAATTTGCATAGCCAAACAAATCAACTCCAAAATTGAAGTCCCCTCTCACTCGAATGAATGTTTGCCTCTCGGATCAACTAGTATTTGTTATTTTGTCTTAACTCGTATATAATATTATTTTGAATTCTATGTCCTAATGTCTATATGTTTCAATCTTTAAATTAATTTCCCAATGATAATATTTGTATTTACCGGGTATAACAAACAAAGTTCTTCATGATTTCCTACCGTATTGTTTCTAAATGAACAATAAAGAATATGAGTTTAATATTATACAAAACAAAATATTCTAAGCCCCATTATTAAATGCCAGATTAAATAAACTTCCTGCAACCAGTGAAATTGCAGCTCCTGTGCTATTACAAAATTAATGTGCAATGCTATAATTAATTATGTTTAATTATGTAAATAGTTAAGACCTTTATATATATACAGTATATATATATATATATATATATATATTGAGAATATATCACAAATACACGTGAGCCACTAAATGTTTCTAGTCTCTCAGTGGGGATCGAACCATCGACCATCAGGATGATAGCCGACGCTTTAATCAATTACACCACGGTAATTGATTAAAGCGTCGGCTATCATCCTGATGGTCGTTGGTTCGATCCCCACTGAGAGACTAGAAACATATATATATATATATATATATATATATATAATATATATATATATATATATATATATATATATATATATATATATATATATATATATAAGTAAAACAAAACACACCGTACGGTGTACACGTGTCTTCATAAAGTATGGCATTCAAATATGATGTAGACATATTCCCCAATCAACTATGAATAGCAATATAATTGTTTTGTGCCAGTTGCTAAGCAAATAAGCAAGTTTCTCTGTGTAACTCTTTATATACTGCATATGGTTTATCTATGTCAGGATATCTACTATTTCTTCATATATCCGTGTTTTAGCGTTTAGAGACTCACTGATATTGAACAATTATAATATATTTAACTAAGGCAAAACTTCTAGCAGCCTAGAAATCAAATCTCTCTCACTCACTCACTCTCACTTTCACTCTCTCTCTCTCCTGTCTTATGAAGAAACCAAATATCTCAAACAAAAACAAACCACACACTCACAGACAAATACAAAAATCCATAATCAACCATATCCAAACCGAGTCCGTATTTCCCAACCCTTCGCTACGGAAACTTTACGGTCGTCGCGCTCAACCAATTTGTCAAGGCCACGACTGCTTATAGCAAAATTGCCTCTATATCTCAATACTCCATTACCGTAAATTGGGCCTTGGACTGGCTGCCTCACCATTCCATTAAGCAAGGATCTGGACGTGAACAGACTCGCTGCCTTAAATCGATCGCGGGGGCGGTATATCATGCCCAGTGTAAGCAGGGGCGTCGATTGGGAGATTGGCGTCGATTGGGAGATTGGCGTCGGTTTTAGGGTTCCGTGTTCGAATGCAGGGAGGATCACATGCTTTATTTATTCCATTTGAGGGCAATTGATGCTAAGAATTAACATTAAGGGGAGATATCCACTTGAGGATTTTTTTTCTGGACTCCTTTCTCCCTCATGTTTAGCCCCATTGTTTTTCTAATTTTAAGACGTTTTCCCCATTATTTTGACGATTTTAAGAACTTTCAACCCATTTCTGTCAATTTTAAGACCTTTCGTGCCATTTAGGTGTCGATTTTATCCTGGCGAGCGTAGCGAGCCTGTACTTTAAGAGGAACCGGCTTTCAGCCGGGACATTTTTCTACCGAAAAATGTACACATTTATCTTGAAAGGGGCTCAAGGGGGTGTAATCTTAAGCTTGAAGGATATCTGGGACCAAACTAAAAACCTCCCCTTAATGAAGAATATTAGCTATGGAATCACGGCGGATATAGGCGTCAAGGCTAGCTATATAATAATTGTGGATAGGGCTCTGGCGTAGCTATATAACCATGATGAATAGGGTTCTCAGTTAGTTCACAATCATGGTAGCGAAGGTTCTGGGTTGATAGTATTTAACTCCTGTACCGGCGACGTTTTTAATTTTCATGCTAGCTATATTAACCCCTGTTTTACCGGCTACCGTCTTTACCGGCTACCGTCTTTAAAACTATATTCTACCTGTATTTATACGATTTTGTGCAGTTCAAGAAGGATCTGTGGTAGTAGAAAGCGTTAAGTGAGATTGTTCGAAGCCTGTTAATTGGTGGAGGCCCATTTTTAAAGTGAATAAAATAATCTAATAGTAGCCAGATTAAAAGGAAAAGGAAAACACCGGTACAGAAGGGGTTAAGGGGACAGTGGCTGTTTGTTTGGCCTATTCATTTATTTATTCATATATTTTGTTAGTTTCCTCCCTAGACCTCCATCAAACTTAGAAAACACCCCCTAGACCACCCTTCAAGATAGATTTGTACATTTTTCGGTAGAAAAATGTCCCGGCCAAAGGTCGATCTCTTCTAAAATTACAGGCTCGCTATCGCTCGCCAGGAAAAAATCGTCACCTAAATGGTACAAAGGGTCCTAATATTGACAAAGGAATGTGGTGAAAGGTCATAAAATCCCCAAACTAATGGAACTAACGTCTTAAATTCGCAAAACTACTGGGGCTAAACATTAGGGAGAAGGGGGTCCAGAAAAAACAGTCCATCTCCCCTTAATCATGGTTGGCAGGGTTCTGGTTGTTATCTACTGTACAGCTCCACGACAAGATGAGTTCTGAGTTAAAGGGGAGACAGTTGGTTTTTAGAGTCCTCCTCCCTCATGTTTAGTCTTATTAGTTATGAGATTTCAAGACATTCGCCCCATTAGTTTGGCGATTTTCCGACCTTTTTCCCCTTTTTTTCCCAATATTAAGACCTTTCGTGCCATTTAGGTGTCGATTTATTTTCCTGGCGAGCGATAGCGAGCCTGTATTTGAAGAGGAATCGGCCTTCGGCCGGGACATTTTTCTACCGAAAAACCTACACATTTCTATCGAAAGGGGGTCTTGTAGGTGTTTTTTAAGCTTGATAGAGGTTTAGAGAGCAAAGTAAACCCCGAAACAGTAAATTATGCTGCACAATACAGTCTGAGCTCCCTTAATTATTGAATCCTGGTAGGTAGTGTGTTGGGTTAGTCAGACAAATCGTATTAGGTAAGGGATCTGGGTTACCTATAGCATCATACGAGATAGGGTTTGGGTAATTTTGATATCGGTTAACTGAAAATTGGTTAAATAAAAGTAGGCACTGTTGTGGGTTAATAGCAGTCCTAACTTGCGATAGGTAGGGAGCTGAATAATTTCTTTGAGGAAACCCGGTATAATTAGTTCTGATTGACCCCTTGCCAGTTTGAAGGTCTAGGTATTATTGATTTTTTTTTTTTTTTTTTTTTTTTTTTTTTTTTTTTTTTTTATAAACAGGAATAAGATATATGCTGCATTTAATTGATATCATTTATATGGTCTTTGGTGTAATATGTTTCTATGTGTACTACAAATGAAATATTGCTGAATATTATGGAAATCTATATAGTGAAGTTCCTTATAGCCAGGTTTCACAGATGGTCAATCTACGGTTTATAGTTGATAACTCGATTGGCTCTAATGGCAATATTTTGTATCTGTATTTACATTGCGTTACGTTTTATTAACGTACTAACCCGTTCAATGCGATGGCATTATTATTCAAGGTTTCTTGGCTACCGATGCTTGGTTTTATTCAGTTTACAAAAAGTAACGTTCCATAGACAAGGTATTAAAAACTGCCTCTAGTAATTTGTTCAGCATATTGATGCACTATTACTCTGATTAGCTATAAACAAATACATTAAGCTGAAATATGGGCTCTCATAGTCTAAAGTAGGTATCACACGACAGCTTTTCCCTGCAACTTTTGTTTCCGTAACATTGATCTGGCAGTTTGATATACTCTCTTATATACAACAATTAGATAAAGATATATAGGTATTTTTTTGCTTCTATATATCATTATTATATATTAGATTCCTGTACGTCAATACACTTATCAGTCAGTTTATAAACGGAATAAATTGGGTAATGGATATCATGAAAAGTTAAGAAATTGTCGTAAATATGTAGCATAGAATATGTTAGTGATCCCTAAGCACAATTAATCAAATATAATCGTACGAAGCAAGCTAAGGGAATCTTGAAATACAATTACCTATCTGTATGGCGGCCAGTGTAAGCAACCATAGCCAGTATACATAACCTATTATTGAAACAGTTGTACAGAGACAGTTGCCACAGTGAGGTAGTGTGAGGGAATGTGACTGGATAGAATGCTCTCATGGATTTGTGCATAGCTGTAAGGGGGCCCACCTCGTTTTTGTTCTCTCTCTCTCTCGGTTGTATCTATTCGGCACCATTAAGCCTACTGTTTTAAGACGCTTTTCCCCATCAAGGTGTCGATTTTTTCCTGGCGAGCGGTAGCGAGCCAGATCTAAAACAAAATTTGACAGCAGGCTAAATTTGTAAAATTTTCGATAGAAAAATGTCTCTGGTGAAGCCGCATTTCTTCATATGATGTTCGCTCGCTATCGCTCGCCAGGAAGAAATCGACACCTGGATGGGGATAAATGTCTTAAAACAGTAGGCTGAATGGGGCCAAATGGATACAAGCCAGAGAAAGAGAGAAAAGGAGAGAACAATAGCAGTTCACCCCCCTTAAGGATGGTAAATGAAAGGGTTTGCATATATACTGTGGTGTTTATTAGTAGGTTTAATGAAAGGGTTTGCATATATACTGTGGTGTTTATTAGTAGGTTTTCAAACATCTACTTTACCATTGTGGTAGTGGCCTACTGTACTAAAGGTAATACATAAAGGTAAACATAATTACATGTTTTAAAGTTTCCTCCCTAGACCTTTATCAAGCTTAATATTATACAGTCACAAGACCCTCCTTCGAGATAAATTTGGACGTTTGTTGGTAGAATAATATCGCCGCCCAAGGCCAGTTCCTCCGAAAGTACAGGCTCGCTATTGTTCGCCAGTATATAATCGACACTAAATCTCAAAACTATATATATTAGGGTTGAACATGAGGGAAAAGGGGATCCAAACAAACACCCCTTTAATGTTTGTTGGAGCATCCGGGCCCAGGCTAGGACTTGGCTGCTCAGTGCCTAAGAGCGGGTAGGAGGCCTCATCTATAATGCAGGGGACTGGGGGAGGATACAGACTGGGGAGAGATATGTGACTTGGATTGTATTGATAAATGCCTCTCGCTTTAGTCCAGCGCCGCCGAGTTAGTATTATATACCCGTACTACATGTTTGCTATGGATGTTTATCGTGTAATGTTATTTTTGTTTTAATGAAAGAGCCGATCCATGTTAATATAGAAAGATCTATAGCCTTCTTTAGGCTAGCAAATTAGTTAAAGTGCTCTTCAGTATCCGGTGTGCAAGTACCACTATTTTCATTGTAAATTACTCCAGGCTTTACCCTTATAATTCCCACACATCCTTCTTAAACTGTATACAATCGTCTAATGATAGCCAAATTATACTGTCAAAATTCGTCACTAACTTCAAAAGGTTAAGATAACAAATATCGTGAACTGTGACTGGTGGTGCATGCTGGACACTACACTACCAAAGGAGGCATATAGTACACCGCAGATCTACTGGGTTGGATAGAAGTGAGATAGTTGTTTCATTATAGTTCGGGTAACAATCTTGACCACTAACCTATATAACTCATAGTTTACTAGAGCAATCGATCTAATATTTCTATCATTTAGGAAGGGTCAGCTAGGGAATAGGGGTGAATATTTACAGCCCATTTCCTCTAGCACTTCTTGAGTTACAGATTTTAGGGTCGACGATTTCGGGCCTACTTATAATGAAAGGACAACAGTGAAGTACAAGAATATCACGCCAGTACTGTGTTCGGTGTTGTTATATGGTGACCTCTTCATTACCAAGAGGGACTATAGTCAAACAAAGATCTAGTGGAGTAGATAAAAGCGAGAGTGAAGTAAATATAAAAGTACAAAAATCAAAACTTCTCCGATACTGTGTTCATCAGTGCATGCTTCAATGCCAAGAGAAGTTTACAGCATACTGAAGAATTAGTGTATTATATATAAGCAACAGTGAAGTTAAACAATCAATTAAGATAAAATACGAAAGTGCAGTACACATAAATATAAAGTAAAAAATAAAGACTAAAATTATCTAGATCTAGAGATCTCGTGTGTTGCACAGAAGGAATATATAGATACAATCGTTGAAACGAAACAAATTGTCTTCTTCAGTACGCAATCTGGTGGTGGTGTATGGTGGCCAGTCCTTCAGTCAATGGGATTCTGGACCCCATTCTCCCTCTTGCTTTGCCTCATTAGTTTTGAGATGATAAGATATTCGCTCCATTAGTTTGGCGATTTTAACCCTTTCATGCACATATGACGCAGAGGTTGCCAGATTAGCAATAAGAAATTGAGTTCTCTCACTCTTATAATTACCTCTCCAAAATTAGTTTTCTGCCCACAGCTAACTCAAAGACAATTGCAGAGGTTGAAGTAACTAAACTAAAGGTTTCTAAACAACCCCTGATGGTAACAAAGGCTTTAAAGTATCCCCAATAGGTTCAAAATCGCGTTATATGTCGGAGGGGGTTAAGACCTTTCGTGTGATTTAATTGTCGCTATTTTCCTGGTGAGTGATAGCAAACATGCATTTAAGGAGGAACCGGCCTTTGGCCAGGACGTTTTTCTACCAATAAATGTACAAACATATTTTGAGTGGGGTCTTGGGGGTATTTGTTTTATCTTGATGGAGGTCTGAGGAGGAAACTAAATAGAAAATATTAAATAAATGTTTATACAAGTAAATACAAATCTGGTGTTAATTTCCCCTCCAGCGCCTCCCCATGTCATAATGGCCAGTGTAATCATCGCGCGTCAGTCCGGCCTCACAGGGGACAACTTAATTGGGGCTTTTTGTGTGGCGGTGGTGGCGGCATACGGCGTGTGGAGGGGGAGGCACATGGGGGATTTTCTACTCAGCAATTTTATTACAGGATGGCTGTTCAGGACCTCTATTACATGTGAGCTTTTCTATTACAGGATGGCTGTTCAGGACCTCTATTACATGTGAGCTTTTCTATTACAGGATGGCTGTTCAGGACCTCTATTACATGTGAGCTTTTCTCGGCAATTTAAACGTGGGCTCTTCCCAGCATCTTTTCTTGGCAACTTTACACATAGTCATTTACCGGTATCTTTTATCGGCATTTTTACTCGAAGGCTTTTCTCAGCATTTTTCTTGGCAATTTTACTCTAAGGCATTTCTAGGGATATTTTCTCAGAAATTTCACTGTAAGGCTTTTCCTGACATCTTTTTTGATAAATTTTACTTGAAGGATTTGCCCGGCATCTTTTCTCAACAATTTTACACGAAGGCTTTTCGCGACATCTTTTCTTGCAAATATATGTATAATATTTCCCTGGCATGTTTGTTTGGCAATGTTTATCTGGAAATTTCTGATTTCTTGTGTGTACGTTTTTGTTTTCATTATTACAAGTACATTTTAGTCGATGGCCATTGTAGTCCGCGACTGATATAGGACGAGCAATGGGAAATACCAATTTGAGTCATTGGTATCCAGTGAGAGCACCATCCAAATCTCAATAAATTCTGTTCATGTAATTGAGAGATAATGGCATCTCAAATTTTAAATGTGAAGTCCCTAAATCCCCAATTGTGGTCATCCAATCACCACGATTTGGCTTGTGTAGTTATGTCTGACAGTGAGTATCGTGCACATCAGGCATAAACTTCTGATGGTTACTTATTGAGGTTTTATAACGAGGAATGTTGGATTCGGGGGGGTTGTATGCTTGGGGTCAGCACTGAACTGTTTCTGTTCTCGTACCAAATGAAGAAACTGATGACATTTTATGTCAATTTGTTCTTTAGTTTTTGAGAAATCCAGCAACCACTCAGACAAACAAACAGATAGACAGTGATGATCGCATAATCTCCGCAAACTTCGTGTAGTGGAGATAAAACTATCCAAACATTTTCGTAGATAATGTGGTAACAATTTGGGAACAATCACCTAGGAACAGCTCATGTGTTTAGACATGCAAACATACATCAATAAATAATACATAATAAAACAATAGTTTGCTATAGACAGCTATACTAGTGTGTATGCTGGGTGAGTATCATAGTGCCATATGGCATGGCAGTGTTCCACAGCAAGCTGTGTGCTCCCCAGTGGTATTAATATGATGGTGTCTCCTGCTAACGAGGATACTATGATGCTCAGACTAATGTAATTAATGTGCCCGTAGTAATGGTGGTGTCATTTCCAGCTTGCGTGACAAGTTTGATTATATTTATTATCGCTTGCATAAGTAACTGGTACATTACTATTATGATACACTTGAAACAGTGAACTTTGGGAGGCTCGGTCATATGTTTTGAAAACAAATATTTCAATAATACATCCTCTGTGTCAGAATTGTGCATTGAAATATATACCACCTGCAGGTGATTGCGCATCTTAATCAGTGATACATGGTTACTCATTTGTACGTGCTCTTAGATTAACACTTTCGATGCTACACAAAATTGAATAAATTTGCGATGGTCAACTAGTGCATTTTTCACTGTGACACTTGTAATGCCAAGTCATCTAGTGTAATAAATGTGATTGCTAGTTCTTCATGGTACTATACCAGGCCAGAGTAATAGATCAAGATAATGAGCTAATGCAATGGTAGTTGTGGTAGTCAAAGCTAGTGTGACAATTGTGTACCTATGACAAGGTTGATTATTGTATTATTGCTAGCTAATGTGGCCCCTCAGATTGAAAAGTGAATATTGCGTCCAATGGGGTAACAATTACAATGTTAATTATAGTAAACAATGTGCTAAGGACCTATAATTGCTGTTGAATGATAATTAGCTTAAAAGTTGTGAAGTTATGACCTACTGTTACGACAATTACGACGCTATGGTATGACCCGTACTGTACATCATATGGGAAAGATGTCGTGTTGTCATTAAATAGAGAGACAGTTATATGGCAATGGTCAGCTAGTGTGACATAATATATAATTTATAATGCTACATAAAACTATTGTGACAATTGTTTTTATAGTGAGTTATGGTATCAGTTATGGTGCTTAGAGTGATAGGTATGGTTTTATAACAAGTTAATTTAAAAAATGAGGTGCTAAGCCAATTAGTGCGATATTTATAGTGCCACGACCATTCCTGTCATAGTTGTGGTTCTACAGTCAGTATAACAGTTGTGGTACTACAGTCAGAATAACAGTTGTGGTACTACAGTCAATATAACAGTTGTGGTGCTACAGTCAGTATAACAGTTGTGGTACTACAGTCAGTATAACAGTTGTGGTGTTACAGTCAGTATAACAGTTGTGGTACTACAGTCAGTATAACAGTTGTGGTGTTACAGTCAGTATAACAGTTGTGGTGCTACAGTCAGTACAACAGTTGTGGTGCTACAGTCAGTATAGCAGTTGTGGTGCTACAGTCAGTATAACAGTTGTGGTACTACACTCAGGATAACAGTTGTGGTGCTACAGTCAGTATAACAGTTGTGGTGCTACAGTCAGTATAACAGTTGTGGTGTTACAGTCATGTTACGACTGAGGTTCAAATATATCAGGGCTCTTATTCATTGGACTAGTAATGGCATAAATGCTACAACGGAACGCGCTAGATCCAACCTCTGATGTATATTCCCAGTGAACAAAGAACACAAATACTCTCCAGAGTTCTATATCCTTTAATAGGTTATCAAATTCTCAATAAATGTGCGTCTACTCTAGGCTTAATGTTATGTGAAAACAGCCTATTACTACCTATAACCGAAGGGGCTTGGGTATGGTATGCAAAGTAAGGTGGTAAGAGACATTACAGCTTATGTTACTTTAATCAATAAATGTCAGGCACTCCTGCATGAAAGAAAGTGCACTAAAGTCCTTCAACACCAACAAGGAATCTTCTTTAAATGTTGGATGCTATCAAGATGCTTGAATCGGAAATGGAACCCAAAAAGGCAGGCAGCGGAACAATGCTCGTGCAGCCTATGCACACAAAAGGCAGGAGATATAATGCAGTCGGAGCCAAGAATATCCTAAACGCTACAACAATAATAATACTCCCCACAACAATGCAGTATTCCTATCAACAAAAGGAGCCTAAGTCGTTTGTGTCTCAATACATCAAACTAGGCTGCGAAATGCTTGTGTAATCATAAATGGGTATACATAATAAGAGTAATTGGTTTAATATACTTAATGTCTACTATGACTGATAAAGTCTAGCTAGAGTCAATGATACGAGATACTGGTGCGCATGGCATGCCGCATAGCCTAGTGCAAATCTCAAGTCTGTGCGTCAAATATTACGTTATAGGGAAGGGTAGCTCTCTTGAGAAACCTTAATACCGAAGTATCAAGCGTTCTCCTGGCGTACCTCAAAGACAATCAACCGAGCCTAGAACAGTGCAGAATGGTATAGGCAAAAAGCCCTCATTCGTGCATGCTCTACTCTCAATGGCACACAGACTAGAATTTACCCAATCAACTCCAGTTCTCAGGTATGTCGTGCAGCTTTTAACTAAAGCCAGCACTCATCGAAAACAATACCTTATAGTATCCGACTCCTAGTCTAGCATTATCTAATCTAGCAGAACACTAATAATTATAGGAAGCGGTACTGAACAATATGAATGCCAACCAATGCTTCGTGATCAACTTATCTTAACAACTAACATACATGGGTTATATAAGACCTTAACACACAATACAACTGGCCAGCATGAAGCTGATTATGCAGAGTTAACCAGAGGGGGTATAATATTAATAAAAGGTGGTGAAAGATATGGAAAATGAGAGAGATAGGCAGAGGAAAAGGTTCTCAGGTGCAGAGAGGGGGACAGATATCAAAGGGATAAGAGGGATGCGTTCTAGAAACCAGATCTGAGGGAGAGAGTGGCCAGAGAGCAGTATATATACTAGCACTAGTTCGAACCACGTAGGAAAAGTGGTAACAAGTCCTCTAGCCAATGCTAAAGAAGCTAGCTAAACATGACGTCACCAAGCATGGTAAAAACTCCTCTAACGAATCCCCACGAGGCCAGCCAGCTATGACGTCATCGAGTATAGCAAAACACTGCACGCCTCCCCACACTCTGTTCTACTCTCTCTCTCTCTCCCTCTCTCTCTCAAATCCTATCATTACTACTTAATGATAAAAAATATACTTTGCAATTAAATATATAAAGCCTTGACATGGGTGAAAACAAAGAGCCTTTCTGGACTGCCCATGACACGAGCTTTCATATGAAATAAAGCACACAACAATACATCAACTGTAGCCACATCCACTGCCCTGGCGATCCTAGCGAGTCACTGTAGGACAAGCCATGCGGTTCTAACGGAGTGGTTAACGTCACAGTCAGTATAACAGTTGTGGTACTACAGTCAGTATAACAGTTGTGGTACTACAGTCAGTATAACAGTTGTGGTACTACACTCAGTATAACAGTTGTGGTACTACAGTCAGTATAACAGTTGTGGTGTTACAGTCAGTATAACAGTTGTGGTGTTACAGTCAGTATAACAGTTGTGGTACTACAGTCAGTATAACAGTTGAAGTACTACAGTCAGTATAACAGTTGTGGTGTTACAGTCAGCATAACAGTTGTGGTGTTACAGTCAGTATAACAGTTGTGGTGCTACAGTCAGTATAACAGTTGTGGTGCTACAGTCAGTATAACAGTTGTGGTGCTACAGTCAGTATAACAGTTGTGGTGTTACAGTCAGTATAACAGTTGTGGTGCTACAGTCAGTATAACAGTTGTGGTGCTACAGTCAGTATAACAGTTGTGGTGCTACAGTCAATATAACAGTTGTGGTACTACAGTCAGTATAACAGTTGTGGTGTTACAGTCAGTATAACAGTTGTGGTGCTACAGTCAGTATAACAGTTGCGGTGCTACAGTCAGTATAACAGTTGTGGTGCTACAGTCAGTATAACAGTTGTGGGGCTACAGTCAGTATACCAGTTGTGGTGCTACAGTCAGTATAACAGTTTGGTGCTACAGTCAATATAACAGTTGTGGTGCTACAGTCAGTATAACAGTTGTGGTGTTACAGTCAGTATAACAGTTGTGGTGCTACAGTCAGTATAACAGTTGTGGTGCTACAGTCAGTATAACAGTTGTGGTGCTACAGTCAATATAACAGTTGTGGTACTACAGTCAGTATAACAGTTGTGGTGTTACAGTCAGTATAACAGTTGTGGTACTACAGTCAGTATAACAGTTGTGGTACTACAGTCAGTATAACAGTTGTGGTACTACAGTCAGTATAACAGTTGTGGTGTTACAGTCAGTATAACAGTTGTGGTGTTACAGTCAGTATAACAGGTGTGGTACTACAGTCAGTATAACAGTTGTGGTACTACAGTCAGTATAACAGTTGTGGTGTTACAGTTAGTATAACAGTTGTGGTGCTACAGTCAGTATAACAGTTGTGGTCCTACAGTCAGTATAACAGTTGTGGTACTACACTCAGTATAACAGTTGTGGTGCTACAGTCAGTATAACAGTTGTGGTGCTACAGTCAGTATCACAGTTGTGGTACTACAGTCAGTATAACAGTTGTGGTGCTACAGTCAGTATAACAGTTGTGGTGCTACAGTCAGTATAACAGTTGCGGTGCTACAGTCAGTATCACAGTTGTGGTACTACAGTCAGTATAACAGTTGTGGTGTTACAGTCAGTATAACAGTTGTGGTGCTACAGTCAGCATAACAGTTGTGGTGCTACAGTCAGTATAACAGTTGTGGTGCTACACTCAGTATAGCAGTTGTGGTGTTACAGTCAGTATAACAGTTGTGGTGCTACAGTCAATATAACAGTTGTGGTGCTACAGTCAGTATAACAGTTGTGGTGTTACAGTCAGTATAACAGTTGTGGTGTTACAGTCAATATAACAGTTGTCGTGCTACAGACAATATAACAGTTGTGGTACTACAGTCAGTATAACAGTTGTGGTGCTACAGTCAGTGTCACAGTTGTGGTACTACAGTCAGTATAACAGTTGTGGTGCTACAGCCAATATAACAGTTGTGGTGCTACAGCCAGTATAACAGTTGTGGTGCTACAGCCAATATAACAGTTGTTGTGCTACAGTCAGTATAACAGTTGTGGTGTTACAGTCAGTATAACAGTTGTGGTGCTACAGTCAATATAACAGTTGTGGTGCTACAGTCAGTATAACAGTTGTGGTGCTACAGTCAGTATAACAGTTGTGGTGCTACAGTCAGTATAACAGTTGTGGTGCTACAGTTAGTATAACAGTTGTGGTGTTACAGTCAGTATAACAGTTGTGGTGGTATAGTCAGTATAACAGTTGTGGTACTACAGTCAGTTTAACAGTTGTGGTGCTACAGTCAGTATAACAGTTGTGGTGCTACAGTCAGCATAACAGGTGTGGTGCTACAGTCAGTATAACAGTTGTGGCGCTACAGTCAGTATAACAGTTGTGGTGATACAGTCAGTATAACAGTTGAGGGGCTACAGTCAGTATAACAGTTGTGGTGCTACAGTCAGTATAACAGTTGTGGTGTTACACTCAGTATAGCAGTTGTGGTGTTTCAGTCAGTATAACAGTTGTGGTGCTACAGTCAATATAACAGTTGTGGTGCTACAGTCAGTATAACAGTTGTGGTGTTACAGTCAGTATAACAGTTGTGGTGTTACAGTCAGTATAACAGTTGTGGTGCTACAGTCAGTATAACAGTTGTGGTGTTACAGTCAGTATAACAGTTGTGGTGCTACAGTCAGTATAACAGTTGTGGTGTTACAGTCAGTATAACAGTTGTGGTGCTACAGTCAGTATAACAGTTGTGGTGTTACAGTCAGTATAACAGTTGTGGTGCTACAGTCAGTATAACAGATGTGGTGTTTCAGTCAGTATAACAGTTGTGGTGCTACAGTCAGTATAACAGTTGTGGTGTTACAGTCAGTATAACAGTTGTGGTGCTACAGTCAGTATAACAGTTGTGGTGCTACAGTCAGTATAACAGTTGTGGTGCTACAGTCAGTATAACAGTTGTGGTGCTACAGTCAATATAACAGTTGTGGTGTTACAGTCAGTATAACAGTTGTGGTGCTACAGTCAGTATAACAGTTGTGGTGCTACAGTCAGTATAACAGTTGTGGTGTTACAGTCAGTATAACAGTTGTGGTGCTACAGTCAGTATAACAGTTGTGGTGCTACAGTCAGTATAACAGTTGTGGTGCTACAGTCAGTATACCAGTTGTGGTGCTACAGTCAGTATAACAGTTTGGTGCTACAGTCAATATAACAGTTGTGGTGCTACAGTCAGTATAACAGTTGTGGTGTTACAGTCAGTATAACAGTTGTGGTGCTACAGTCAGTATAACAGTTGTGGTGCTACAGTCAGTATAACAGTTCTGGTGCTACAGTGAGTATAACAGTTGTGGTGCTACAGTCAGTATAACAGTTGTGGTGCTACAGTCAATATAACAGTTATGGTGTTACAGTCAGTATAACAGTTGTGGTGCTACAGTGAGTATAACAGTTGTGGTGCTACAGTCAGTATAACAGTTGTGGTGTTACAGTCAGTATAACAGTTGTGGTGCTACAGTCAGTATAACAGTTGTGGTGCTACAGTCAGTATAACAGTTGTGGTGCCTACAGTCAATATAACAGTTGTGGTACTACAGTCAGTATAACAGTTGTGGTGCTACAGTCAGTATAACAGTTGTGGTGCTACAGTCAGTTTAACAGTTGTGGTGCTACAGTCAGTATAACAGTTGTGGTGCTACAGTCAATATAACAGTTGTGGTGCTACAGTCAGTATAACAGTTGTGGTGCTACAGTCAATATAACAGTTGTGGTGCTACAGTCAGTATAACAGTTGTGGTGCTACAGTCAGTATAACAGTTGTGGTGCGACAGTCAGTATAACAGTTGTGGTGCTACAGTCAGTATAACAGTTGTGGTGCTACAGTCAGTATCACAGTTGTGGTGCTACAGTCAGTATCACAGTTGTGGTACTACAGTCAGTATAACAGTTGTGGTGTTACAGTTAGTATAACAGTTGTGGTGCTACAGTCAGTATCACAGTTGTGGTGCTACAGTCAGTATAACAGTTGTGGTGCTACAGTCAGTATAACAGTTGTGGTGCTACAGTCAGTATAACAGTTGTGGTGCTACAGTCAGTATAACAGTTGTGGTGCTACAGTCAGTATAACAGTTGTGGTGCTACAGTCAGTATAACAGTTGTGGTGTTACAGTCAGTATAACAGTTGTGGTACTACAGTCAATATAACAGTTGTGGTGCTACAGTCAGTATAACAGTTGTGGTGCTACAGTCAGTATAACAGTTGTGGTGGTACAGTCAGTATAACAGTTGTGGTACTACAGTCAATATAACAGTTGTGGTACTACAGTCAGTATAACAGTTGTGGTACTAAAGTCAATATAACAGTTGTGGTGCTACATTTAGTTATATTCTGTCCATTTAACCTTGACATCTGAAACCCCTTCACGGTCTGATGGAAGCTGTTGATTGGGTGAAACGATAGCAGGGAATTGGGTAAAGCAACTCTTCTAGTTTTTAGTCACTGAATACTCTGAATTTTCGAATATCGCTTATTGTGCGCATGTTCATATATTTTGGAATAATTAATGAATCACAATACATTCATGAAACTAGCCTTCAAGAATACACGGATGTACTATAAATCATATACAAATAATCAGTAATATGAATAAATCAACAATATTTGTAATCAAACAATAGATTTAGATAAGATCATGGTCAAGTTAAATACTCACTAATCTGAATATTTGAAAGGAAAACATTTATGAACACCGATGAGCTTCCTCTAACGAGATTCCAAGGGTATGGACTACAATTTGAGCTCCATTCATGAGATGCTTATTCACAGAAATATCCGTGAATTGTTACTAACGTAGGTAACCCCTAACTCCCTGCGCATCTATATTTATGTTTACCCTCGTAGAATCCGCCAATCAAAAGTGTCCTTGCATCTATGTCGGATGGCTCGTTTAATTTGATTACTCAGGCAATGGTCTATTAATAAACTCTCCTTTTTGTCGCTCCATTAGCTTGGCAATTTTAACCCCTTCAGACTCATATGATGCAGAGGTTGCCAGATTAGCAATACGAAATAAGAGTTCTCTCACTCATATAATTACCTCTCCAAAATTAGTTTTCTACCCACAGCTAACTCAAAAGACAACTGCAGAGGTTGAAGTAACTAAACTAAAGGTTTGTAAATACCCCTGATGGTAATAACGGCTTTAAAGTATCCCTAATAGGCTCAAAATTGCGTCATATGTCGGAGAGGGTTAAGAAATTTCACCCCATATATTTGGCGATTATAAGACGATTCCAAGAATTGTAAAATGTAAAATAGTTCAGCGCATTCAGGTGTTGGCATTTTCCTTTAAAAAGGAAAGCTTGAAATCTAGGAAAAATCAGCTATCTGCCGCGACATATTAAACTGAAAGTTGGTCAGAGGGGACTTTTACTTTTTTGTTTGTCTTTATTTTGTCTTTTAGCTTCAAGTGGGTCTAGGAAGTTAATAAGATATATCTCACAACTATACAAAAGTTACATGATCAATGTTTCTAACTCCCATGTACTTGTGAGATATGTAATTCATATTAATGTAACCCTCGTGCTTGCTTGGAAGAGAATTTACTTAAAAAACTCAACCCGAGTTGCGTGGGAATAGTTGTAAAAATCCCATGTGTGTGTAGTACTCCGTAAAATGGGTTCTACAATTTGATAATTATGTAATGGAATGTTTCCTTCAAGTGAGAGTTCCCCCTCTCTTATACTGTATATAGATAGGAAATGGTTAACTAGATTTGATCATGCCGTGGTAGAGTGGATAAAGGCAAGGACTATCGGAACAATTGGGCGGCTGCGATGGTGATTAATTAGGACGTCTAATGGTTAATGATAGATGTTCTGGTTAGTAATATAAGGGATTTTTACAGTTGGCCACAGTAGTTTGCATACACGCCATGAGTTAGAAAACGTAGAGTGATTGACTTACAAGAATAACTTGCTATAACACTGTTAATTGATCATAATATTTAACCGTTAAAAGGGATGAGTACTTAAGATAGTGTGTAATCTGGATGATTCAGAACACTGAACAGTCAACACTTTAAGAGTAGTTTGAGTAGTGAGCTACAGTTGTGGTGAATAATATTTTATGTTAACAGTTTTTGGTTGTTCGTAAATTGGGTGGTGAGTAGCTTGTGGTGAGTAATTTGTACGTAGCTTTTGGGGTTGGTAGTCTGGATGGTGATTAGTTTGGAGGTGAACACATTTAGTGATGAGTTGCTTGGATAGTTAATGCAGTGCGTACTTGCGGAATAGTAAGAGTAGTGCGTACCTTGTGAGTGAGTAGATTGAATAGTCAGTACTGTGTATAGTAAATAGTGTGGATATTTACTAGTATGGACGGTAAGCAACATAATATTTAGTTGTATGTTGCTTAGTACGAAGGGCGAGAAGTTAAAGTTATAATTATAGAGTTGTGATTAGTGATTAGTATATTTTTTAATTGGATAGTAATATGTATGAAGAGTGAGTATTTTAAAATGGGAAAAGCTTTGCTGATGGGTATTTTGAGTGGTGAGGGAGTTGAGAGTGTTGGATTTTACCTTGAATTTGAGGTTGGGCCTCCGGAAAGCTCAACCAGTGGGCCATTTCAACCAGTAGGTGACAGATAAAAGTATTAATTGAGATAGTCTGTAGCCTATTGATGGGTAGACGTCCTTCCTGAGCTGAATTAAATAGTCTAATAATTGCCAGCATATAATGCAAAGGATGTAACCGGTACTGAAGAGATTGATATAATCTACCGGTGGACTTGGTAGTGGTTGATATCTACTGGTTAATATGATCTACCGGTTGATTTGGTACTGGTTGATATCTACTAATTGAAATGATGTACCGGATGAGTTGGTTGACCATAGTGATGCTGGTGTGAGTCCAAATCATAACACGGAAATTAATGTTCACAGCCAACCCAATGAGCTCGAAAACATTAATCATTGCTGTAATTTCACCGGCGAATGCTTATTAGAGACCCATATTGAAATGTGATATGAATCTCACACAGGGACAACACAGCTGATGTTTTGCCAATAACTTGACCGCAGTAATTAATGATGCTCCACGGCAGAATATTTTTTTTTATAAACTGGAGTAATATTAATTAACATTTTGTATTTCAAACAACAGTATATTAGTAAGTGTTATATATATAAAGGAATGCATTAAAGGACAAACACATACAGTAAATACGAAGCCCTGGTGTTGTGTGCGATGTGACGGTGACATACTCACAAACTACCCAGCAGGGCCACCACTCACAATCAATGACCCAAACACCCAAATATAAACAAAATGCACACAGTGTTATTAGAGAAACATATTTATCCTCAGTTGCATTCACGTTTTCAACATCCAATCCCCCCCCACCCACCGCCCCCCCCCCCCGCCCCCCACACACACAACCTTAAAAAAAATGCTATTCACGATGAGTTATAAAGTTGAGATGAAACTTTAATCATGTGTGCTTAAAGTGTTTGAATGATTATAATTAAACATGATTATGTTAATACTGAGTAACTCTTGAAGACAGGACCCCACAAATGTATTCTACTTAATGATTCCGGCCACATAAGATCCATACGGACATTTCACAATGACACCGCAGTGCAGGGTAAGCATAATGGGATGATAATGCAGTTATATCAAGGCCTTGATATTGAGTTATCTACTAAGTGGGAGTAGGAGAGGGGGTGGGGGGGGGTGGGGGTGGGGGGATCTATCCAATATGAGGAATTAGTTTACTACTTTACGGATGAAATATTATTAGATTATGCTTTAATCTTTTTCAGAGTCCTCAAAGACTGAATATCACAACTTAGTATACTTGCTATTTCTGTTTTGATTACTGCAAACAAATAGGTCTGTGCAATAGCCATATAGTTATTTGTAAAATTACATACAAAGTACTTGTGTGGACAACAAATCGTACATTATTTAAAAAATTGTATATGGAAACCAAGGCAGAGGCCAGAGAATAACTCACAAGGGAGTTGAAGGAGAATCTGAAGGGGAGATTTTTATGTTTATATTTGTTCCTTATTTATTTATTATCTATTTTATTTTAATTTCTTGACCTCCATCCAGCTTAATAAAACAACCCCAAGGCTCCTTTCGAGATAAATGTGTGCATTTATCGGTATACAAATGACAGCGAAGGGAGTCCAGCAGAACACCCCACCCTCACTCCCCCTTAAAGGGAATGGACAGCAGTGAAACAGGAGGAAGAGGCAATTCAATATAGATCTTCTAATCTAAGGCATACACGGAATGTTCGCTATTTGTCAAAAGCCTCCATTTTTTATGTTAATAGACTAGACATTGACAATAATAAATTGGATCGGCATACTAAGCTACTTCAATGTTAACGTTTTCTTTTGAAATTAATCTATCTCTTTTTCGTTCGATAAAGTAAAAAAAAAAAAACAACAACAACATTATCAATAAAAGTGCAATCACATGTTTAAAGACGAACCAATAGCGTTAAGGTAAGGTCTATATTTTGTTCTGGACCCCCTTCTCCCATATATTCACCCCATTAGTTTTGAGATGTTAAGACGTTCCTCCCATAGAAAATAGTAATAAAATGGGTATGTCAGAAGAGGTTTAAACGAATAATTTGACATTAATTAATAATGTTTAAACTCTAAGAATATGTAGCTGAAATATATACAGTATATATATGTATAACCGGATGTGCAACTTAAATATTTATCACATATCTGAAGCCTCTTCCAATATTTGCGTAAACATTTCGTACATATATTCAACAGTCCTATGTACATTGTGGTGTCTTGCGATGCATTGTACGATGTACTTAAAGAAAATACAGTTTCAGCGTAAATCAGGAATTACAATATTTTGAAAGACTGGGAAACAGGCTTAAGAAAAAGTGATGCATTACTTTATAATTCTATAAGACCATTTGATGCAGTGCATGCCTCCGGGATATTGAATAGTATACACGGTTGACAATTTGCGCACGCACGCACGCGCACACACGCACGCACGCACGCACGCACGCACGCACGCACGCACGCACGCACGCACGCACGCACGCACGCACGCACGCACACCACACACACACACACACACACACACACACACACACACACACACCACACACACAGACATACACACACCCACAGACACACACACACACACACACACACACACACACACACACACACACACACACACACACACACACACACACACACACACACACACACACACACACACACACACGAAGTTTGTCTTTATGTCGATTGCCATATATTCTACATTTTGAGATTATTCCTCCCATTGCATTAATGAATGTATCGTGGAAACACAAAACAAATAATGAGACTTGTACTTCCTTTTTATTCATTAGCATATTTTGGGAGGAAGTTTCTTATACAGAAAAGAGTTCACCACCGTGGCGGCATTAGTCCGTGGTAGGATGGATTCAAGGTTGGAATTTGGTGTATATCAAATAGTTACATTTCTGCTAAATAAATAAATAAATGTTATATTATATCCATATTATGTGGTTTTACTTGGTGACATTAAAGATAATTGTAATTGCTGTTTACTGTAAAATTAATTAAACGAAATCCAAATACTTTTCCTCGTTTCTCTGTGTTTAACATTAAGATGTACTTAAATAATATATATTTTTGGTGGATAGATTAATGCTGTTATTAGCACGACAGCAACTATGCATACATAATTATTTAGTACATACATAATTCAAAACTCCAAGTGAGGAGTGGTTTCAATCTCATGTCCTAAGGTTGGAATACCAGGTCGCCCTCTTCAGAAATACCTCACTTGTCAGGTTATTAAGGGGGTAGTACTCGCTTGTTATGGACCCCCTTCTCCCTCATGTCTAGCATATTAGTTTTTGAGATTTTAAGACGTTTTCTCAGTTAGTTTGGCGATTTTGAGACCTTTCGCCCCATTTCTTTGTCAATATTAAGACTTTTCATTTTAGAAGGAACCGGCCTTCGGCTGGGACATTTGTTTACCGAAAAATGTACACATTTATCTTGAAAGGGGGTCTAGGGGGTGTTTTTTTTAAGCTTGATGGAGATCTAGCGAGGAAACTCAAAAATCAAGTAATAAATAAATATATAGACCCACAACCAAGCACTACCCCCTTAAATTAGAGATCTGAGCGGATGTTTTCATTCTACGTCTTTCATGTTCTACCCCTCGATAACTGTAAACCCAATATATAACGTCAATTTAGAAAATGTATTTTGCAAGTACTATTATACTGTACTATTATAAGCAAGTACTATTATACTGTACTATTGTAAGCAAGTACTATTATACTGTACTATTATAAGCAAGTACTAGTATACTGTACTATTATAAGCAAGTACTATTATACAGTACTATTATAAGCAAGTACTATTATACTGTACTATTATAAGCAAGTACTATTATACTGTACTATTATAAGCAAGTACTATTATACTGTACTATTATAAGCAAGTACTATTATACTGTACTATTATAAGGAAGTACTATTATACTGTACTATTATAAGCAAGTACTATTATACTGTACTATTATAAGCAAGTACTATTATACTGTACTATTATAAGCAAGTACTATTATACTGTACTATTATAAGCAAGTACTATTATACTGTACTATTATAAGCAAGTACTATTATACTGTACTATTATAAGCAAGTAGTAAATCCTCGAAAAATTAGTAATTTCTGATTTGAGCTGAAATTAAGAAACATAATAAAAGCAAATATTCACACGAATGTTTCCTAGCATAAAGTAATTTCATAATAATATAGTGAAGGCGGCGGGTTTGCGGCGTGGTATATATTGCCTCACTAGAACAAAATGGAAAATATTAATTCTCCCCAACAATATGGCTTCATAATGTTATATGTTAAACCTTTAATCCATCGTGACACAAATCATATGGATACACTATACTTCTGACTGCAGCGACATATACTGTAATGATAAACATATCCTTAAGTTAAAAGGCCATATTAGAATATACCATATACTTTTCTCCTATATACCGTATGCGGCAATGCCCATGCATTGATAAAGTGACACACACAAATTCGCACATGTTACATCTCTCTCTCTCTCTCTCTCTCTCTCTCTCTCTCTCTCTCTCTCTCTCTCTCTCTCTCAGAGAGAGAGAGAGAGAGAGAGAGAGAGAGAGAGAGAGAGAGATATCTCGAGAGAGAGAGATATGAGAATATATAATGTTCCAAACGATTACAATTCCCCCGAGTATCTATCTACAAAATAATATTCTAAACAAATAGTATCTATACATACCACGCACCCTCAACAGTCGGTCCTCCTCGGTTCTCATTCATTCCAAACTATAGGACCACTCTGCCTCTCCCTCCATCACTACCCATCCCACCAGTGAAGTTCCATGTCAAACTATAGGAACACTCTGCCTCTCCCTCCATCACTACCCATCCCACCAGTGAAGTTCCATGTCAAACTATAGGAACACTCTGCCTCTC
The DNA here is from genome assembly GCA_032716605.1 of Paralithodes platypus. Taxonomy (NCBI): domain Eukaryota; kingdom Metazoa; phylum Arthropoda; class Malacostraca; order Decapoda; family Lithodidae; genus Paralithodes; species Paralithodes platypus. The sequence continues at coordinate 128,587,899 of CM064487.1, forward strand.
CCTCCATTACTACCCATCCCACCAGTGAAGTTCCATGTCAAACTATAGGAACACTCTGCCTCTCCCTCCATTACTACCCATCCCACCAGTGAAGTTCCATGTCAAACTATAGGAACACTCTGCCTCTCCCTCCATTACTACCCATGCCCACCAGTGAAGTTCCATGTCAAACTATAGGAACACTCTGCCTCTCCCTCCATTACTACCCATCCCACCAGTGAAGTTCCATGTCAAACTATAGGAACACTCTGCCTCTCCCTCCATTACTACCCATCCCACCAGTGAAGTTCCATGTCAAACTATAGGAACACTCTGCCTCTCCCTCCATTACTACCCATCCCACCAGTGAAGTTCCATGTCAAACTATAGGAATAATCCGCCTCTTCCTCCATTACCACCCATCCCACCAGTGAAGTTCCGTGTCCGACCTCTTGCCAGTTTTGACCATTCCCATCCGGACATACACAAAGCATCAAGGGAGCCCACCTCGCTTTTTTATTTTATCTTTCTCTCCCTCTCTCTTTGGCTTGTATCCATTCGGCCCCATACAGCCTACTGTTTTAAGAAGTTTACCCTCATCCAGGTGTCAATATTTTCATGGCGAGCGGTAGCGAGCCAGCATATATATATATATATTTTGTTTTGACAGCAAGCTAAATTTGTAAATTTTTCGATAGAACAATATCTCCGGCGAAGCCGGATTTCTCCATACAATGCTGGCTCGCTATCGCTCGCCAGGAAGAAATCGACACCTGGATGGGGATAAACAGTTGGCTGAATGGGGCCGAATGGATACAAGCCACGGAAAGAAAGAAAAGGAGAAAGCAATAAACAAACCCGGTGACCCCCCTTAACAATTCATAGTGGATCGGCAGCTCCCTCCGCCAGGCACTATATGTTGCTAGACTGACGTGTACAACACACAGGGTAGGGGGAGAACCTGGGTCGTTGGGGTTACCCACAACAATATGTACTGTATATCGTGAATAAAATGTGTCATACAGAATTTTCATTTATTGAAAAAAGAGTTTAAAATAGGTTCAGCATCATATCAATGGTTAAGCTGAACTAAATGCGCGCGCGCGCACACACACACGCGCGCACACACACACGCGCGCACAAACACACGCGCGCACGCACACACGCGCGCGCACACACCCACGCGCGGGCGCACACCCACGCGTGCGCGCACACCCACGCGCGCGCGCGCGCACACACACACACAGGGTTTATCTTAAAATACTTCAATGTTGATGAATGGGTTATTCGCTACAAACTGTACATACATATGTATGTGGCATATCAAAAACTTTAATTTTTCTTTAGTATTCAGAACTGTTTTATCTATTTTATGAACTTCATTATTTCATTCTGCGGCAAACAAGTAACATATAGAGTATATATATACTCAGTGAAAAAACACATGAACCACAATTAACATACAACAATTAGAGAAATACATGGTAGATTAAAACCATAATTATTTTTATTCTCGGAAGATCACATTCCATTAATAATATTCTCCGCCTTTGAAGAATATTATTACGTTTGCATGAATATGGCATTTTAGTGGTTCTTTGTGTTCGCCTTAATTGTTTTTAATGATAATATGCTAACGATAAATATATTTTTGTTCTTTTTGTGGTTATTTTGCATATATTTCAACTCAACTACTTCCTCTCAGGCATAGGCTGAGAGCCTGTACATCCAACCGCTCAACTCTGTGAAGCTCGGAGGTCTTGTTCCAGTCTAGTGAGTGAGACATATGAAGCACTTAGAGGTCTACTCACGTCTCGAAGCAGCCCCATCTCTTTAGCTGTTTCGCCTTTTCTGCTTGACTGTCTCATCTCCTAGACTGGGACCTTCACTCTCAGAACGCCACATATTGAACAGTTAACTCACTAGGCATTGCTCCCCTGTAGCATATTTTGAATATGGTAATATTCATACGGTGCTATTTAATCAGGGAACAATGAAGTTATTTGTTTGGCGTTTTAGTGGGCTTTACGGTAATGCACTGATACTAGGTACAGCACAAATATATTTTATTTATGTATATACTGCAGGAAGAGTATTTGTCCTAAATCTTTCTAGAGGCTAAAGCTAAGTTGATGTTGCCGGGGTGACACACTGCTTTCGAGCGTGTCTGAGCAGTCTCTCTTAACATTAAAGGTCTGTGGATTTCTAACCTTATACAATTAGCCACTCATAGCAATGACAAAACGTGTATAACTTATAGTGTATATACTTAAATACAACATTAACAAAACATGATAATCATTTAATGTAGAGCAAATTAAGAAGGTGGTGTGGTGTGGAGGTAGATGTGCTGGAAAGTGTGAAAAGGAACACCTTGAGATGGTTCGGCCATATGGAACGTATGAGAAGCGAGAGAATGACTAAGAAGGTATCCGAGAGCGAGGTGGAAGGACAGAGAGGGAGAGGTAAAGCGAAAGAGAGGTGGAAGGATGGAGTGAGGAAGTATATGGATGAAGGCAGTGCTGGTTGGGAGGAGGGGCGTCAACTGACTGGGGACAGAGGTGCATGGGGGCGGTTCGTTCGTGGCCACCCCTTCGGGGATCACGGCGTCAGGCAATAGATAGATAGATAGAAATTATGTCCAATGAATAATCCTGTTGATTACATTTTCATTAACACAACTTTACGAGGTTTGCGAACTGTTTTGAATGCTTGTACCTCTTCCACAACCTACCCCATCGCTCCTAATAGCTCTGGGAATTGTATGAGAAACACAAAGACCAAATCGCAACCTTTCATTACCAGGAACACTATCAAACTTTAAAAAATGCTCCCAAGACCCCTCTAAGAGATATATTTGTACATTTTTCGATTGGGTTTTGAGGCAAGTAAATTGTTCAATAAATTTAATCTTTTTAGGGTCAATTATTGTGACTGTATTCTAAAATTTGACAACAATAATTTTAATCAAGCATTTTTAACTTGAACTTTCTTGTATAACCTCTGCTTACTTTTTGTCTGTATTTATTGTTTTTTGTCTGTATTTATTGTTTATCTTTTTCTTTTTTCTTTTTCTATTATTAATATTAATATTGATGATTTTTTAAATTGATTGTTCTTGTTAAAAGAGTACTCTTTGTTTAAATCTGTTACTTCATATTTTGCAATTATTTGTCTTTATATTATATGTATTCATTGTCGATAGTATCAATTGCTTGCTTTTGCGATTTCCTTAGTTTATTTGTGCGATAAATGTAGGTTATTTGTAGGGTAGTTATTGATAGGGGTCACTTGAGGCATGCTATGCTTACAGGTACCTACCCGATAGCACTATCGTTAGTGAGTGCTGTACTGTATTTTATATATTATTTTGTAATAGTATAGATATCTTATCAATATTTGTATTTTGTACTATTGTTAATTAATGTCTTGCCATGTTGCAAATTTGATTTTAAATAATATTTTGAAATTTAACATGTAGTTTCTTTATGCATGCAGAGTTTAGTAAAATTTACCAGAACGTCCCGGACTTCCCAAACTTAACTATTTTGTTTTTGTTTTAAGAGACAATGAACGGAGGAAGGAAAAACACAGATAAAACAAAAAGGTCCATGTGCCTAAAGGCATCCTCCATTCATAAAATGTTTGTAACAACTGGATTTAAACATTTGTAGATTGTAAGTTTGTGGAAAGCAATTCGAGGGAAGTGAATTCCAAAGAGTAGTAGTTCTAGGGATAAATGAATTTTGATAAGCAGAAGTTCTGCATTGTGGAGGAGAAAGTGTAAATTCATGGGCGCTCTCAGCTGCCCTAGTTCTACGGGGAAAGTTGTGGAGAGGCGGCACAATTGAAGCAAGTTCCTCGGAACAATTGCTGTGAAAATATCTGTAGAATAATGCAAGGGATGCAACGTTTCTTCGTATGGATAATGTAGGAAGGTCCTGTGTGATTGCAGGGTTATTGATTAATCTAATAGCTTTATTTTGAATTTTGTCCAACTGCCTCAATGCAACCACTCCACTTCCACTCCACAGAGGTGAACAGTAATCCATCTGAGAACGCACATGACTTTTATATATTCCTTTAACGTGACGATAGTGCGTTGTTATATGTGCGATTAGTTTGCTTGGGAAACAGATTAACTTGCTCATGTAGTAATGTACACCCTATGTGGTGGATTGTGTTCTTTTATTTAATAATTTTCATTTTAGTAAGCGTTGTTTCCACATAGCGATTTTTATAATTTAATTTGACTTTATATTGTCCTTGTCCCAATTTTGGTTTGTTTAGTTTGCAAGTTTTACATTTTAATTTAAAAGATGTCCCGGTTCCTCCTAAATTTCAGGTTCGCTTTCGCTTGCCACGATTCCTAAGTGGAATGAAACGTCTTAACATTGACAAAGACTTGGGGCGAAAGATCTTAAGATCGCCAAACTAATTGGGCCATCGTCTTAACATCTCAAAACTAATAGTAATACAAAAAAACAAAAAACAAAAAAAACACAACACACACACCTCCCCTCAATACAACACCTATAATATCCGCTGATGGACCCCCAACAGTGAACCAGAAACGATAACAAGACGCGGTATTATTCAACTGCAAGATAACATTAATATATTTCAGCACAACAGGGACCCCGGGGTTATTAGTGCTGTGTGAACCATTATTATCCTTCCAGTTGACTAAGCAAGAACTGTATGATGAAATTGATGAAAGGGACAACAATATACAGTAATAATGAAGATACGTTGTCAGAACCTCACTGGCTCAATTATTCGTATTTCTTTGCATTAAGCTGTAATTAATAACCACAACATCTTGAGTATTATGCTCAATCATAAACGATTGATAATTATATTTTCCTGCATTTCAAGAATATAATATTTATTTAAATCACTAATAATTTATGTTCATTTATAGTAAGGGGATATATGAATTTTGTAGGTTCCAGACATTTTCAAAATGTTATGTCAGTCATCAAGCTGGAAATCCTAATTATAGCTTTACTTCATTATTTAAACAACGAAAAATGCCTTCAATAAATATAAATGTCCCCACTAATGCATATTTGTCTTCAATCATCCATCAGCAGCCCTGTTAATAGAGTGAGTGAGTGACGTGGGTGCTATGATCAATAAATCACTGTCAGTTATCGGACCCGGCTATCAAGTCATATTGGTTTAATCCAGTGGGTCGGGTACAAGTTTGACACAAGAGTTGTGAGTTTCACCCCTTTTGTTACCGTAGCCACCATATTGAATACTGAAATGCTGGGTGCGAAGGGAATTTAACCTTCCCTAAAATCCCCAGGTTTTGAGATGCCTGGCGCGGGCCTGCGTTCGAAGCCTGGTTAGTGACCTCAGTAGGTCAACCAGACTCGCGCGCTAACCCACTGTACTACCACGGACGTACAATAGAATAACAACCTTAGTCCTCCTTGCAAGAGCCAGGTGATAGTCTCGTGGTAATAAACGTGGTGGGTATCTTAGACTTCGCCACCAACGACTATTTTATGCTATTCCAGACGTCAACTCAGGTAGTTTTGTGGTTGGGGATTTTTGCCGGTACAGGGTATTACAAATACCTAATGCCATTCTTTGTTTATTCTACTTATGTCTGTCTATCCCCAATATGTGTTGGTCCTAAACTTTGCACTATATGCATTAAGAGGATTTCAGACTTAGACATTTGTAAAGTAGGTGGATGATAATAATACTTTGAGGAATAGTGATATCGCTCATCGGCTTCGTGTGTTACTATTGTTCTGGCTACTTCCACGATAATATTATATTAGGCCTAGGGTAGAAATATATTAATCAAAGGTATGGCAAGCTTACTCAACACTGTGCTTTAAAGTCATAGTGCTCTGATTACTTGAAACCATTGTGTACACCCTCATAACGCGTCATTCCAGTAATTAGGTACTTGTTCCTTTATGTATATACATATTATTGATCCTTACTCAATAAACTTAACCCCTTGGGGGTCATGACACATTTTTGTCAGTATATTCTGGTTATAATTAGACGATTTTATACAGCTCAAGAAGGACCTATGTGGAAATTAAAAGGGTGATGACTGTCTCAGTTATGCTTCTGACGTCCATAGACCATTCCTAATCTATATAAAATCGTCTAATGACAGCCAGAATAAACTGTAAAAACGCGTCAGAACCTCAAAGGGTTATATAATGCCGAACTATTTAAGCACGCCGAGGAAAGCGCTATGTTTTAATAATGTAATACATCATCGCGAGAACACACACACACACACACACACACACACACACACACACACACACACACACACACACACACACACACACACAGCACACCACACACACCAATAACACACACACACACACACACACACACACACACACACACACACACACACACACACACACACACACACACACACACACACACACACACACACACACACACACACGGAAACGCGCACATTGTTTTACTGGTTACACCTACGGGGCAATACTGTATATTTATTGCAGATTGTATTTTTACAGCAATAAATGTCTTTCCTACTGATAATAATGCCATGCCAATACAAAACAATGGTGGTTGCTAAAATTAAAAATATGATCATCTAATTAAACACATACTTCTCTGGTATTAATTATCTGGCTTGTATCCATTCGGCCCCATTCAGCCTACTATTTTAAGACATTTACCCCATCCAGGTGTCAATATTTTCCTGGCGAGCGGTAGCGAGCCAGCATACATATATTTTTTGTTTACAACAAGCTAAATTTGTACATTTTTCGATATAAACATTTCTCCGGCGAAGCCGGCTTTCTCCATACAATGCTGGCATGCTATCGGTCGCCAGTAAGAAATCGACACCTGGATGAGGATAAACGTATTGAAACAGTTGGCTGAATGGGGCCAAATGGATACAAGCCAGGGAAAGAGAGAAAAGGAGAGAAAGATAAAACAAAGCCGGTGACCCCCCTTAATGAGCAGCGTCTTTGGCCACCCCAGACCAGCTTCTTGGCCAACAGAAGAAGCCCGACGCGGCACCTTCCGAGCCGCTGATACCGTGCCATTCACAGCTTTATTACTTCATTACCGGTGAACGAGGGAGGGATGATTAGATTGGTGGTCTTCCGGGAGTTATATCCTGGGGTGGCCGTATCATCTTATCTCTCCCTGAATTAGCCTTTTATAATGTGTGTGGGTGTGGGTGTGTGTGTGTGTGTGTATGTGTGTGTGTATCTGACTGGAGCTTTTTAATTAACAATAACGACATAAATACATCTTGGAAGTTATTCGAAACCACTTACCTAAAAGCAGTGCAAGACTGCATACCATCGAAAATACGGCGTCCAGGCCATAATAATAAGCCCAAATGGTGGAATAAAGATATTTCAAACTGCCTGCTTGCTAAAATTTTTGCTAATGATAGATTAAAATCCTCACAAAATGACGAAGAACGGGTGAAATTTGTAGAGCTACGACGCAAAGCCAAAAAGTTAATTAAGCAAAGTAAAAAGACCCTAGAGTTACATATTGTGAATCAAAGTAAAACAAACCCGAAAGAATTCTATAGTTATATCAGAAAGAAAAAGTAGTTACTTCAACTGTTGGACCGTTAGTCGATGAAAATGGAGAATACACCAAAGACGAAGTACAAATGAGTAATGCCCTCAATACCTTCTTTGCATCAGTTTTTACAACAGAAGACCTCAGTGATATCCCTACACCATCGCCGATTCAGATTGATAATTCAGATGTTCCAAGCAATATCACCGTTACAGAGAGAGAAGTATTGAATTGTTTAGATAAACTCAAGGTAAATAAAACGCCTGGACCTGATACAATCTCGCCTAGAGTTCTAAAGGAAGCTAAGGATGAGCTCTCCAAACCACTGACATTACTATTCAATAAATCCTTGCAGTCTGGAACTATGCCTGATCAGTGGAAGATAGCCAACGTAACACCGATATTAAAAAAAGGCAGCAAATCCCTACCCAGTAACTATCGTCCAATTAGCTTAACCTCAGTTGTATGTAAAATGCTAGAAACGGTCATAAGAGACAGACTCGTAAATCACTTAGAGGAAAATAACATACTTAAAGATACTCAACACGGCTTTCGTAAAAAACGTTCCTGTTTAACAAACCTCTTAGACTTCTTCCACGATATCCTCAACCTCTACGACGAGAGTAAAGCTGTAGATATTATATACCTTGATTTTCAAAAGGCCTTTGACAAAGTTCCCCACAAACGTTTACTGCTAAAACTAAAAGCGCATGGAATACAAGACGGTGTGTTGAAATGGATAGAAAATTGGCTCAGCGACAGAAAGCAAAGAGTAGTCATAAACGGTAAGGCATCTAAATGGACCAATGTAAGTAGCGGGGTACCCCAGGGATCGGTACTAGGACCAATTCTCTTTCTAATTTACATCAACGACATAGATGAGGGTCTCACCTGTACAATCTCAAAATTTGCTGACGATACAAAAATTGCAAATAGCGTACTCTCAAAAGATCAAGTTGACGATATGCAACACAATCTAGATAAATTGTCACATTGGGCCCAAATTTGGCAAATGAGTTTCAATGCGGATAAATGTAAAGTACTACATATCGGATACCTAAATGAGAAAGCAAACTATTCGATGAATGGCACTCAGCTTAAGAATGTAAACAGAGAAACCGATCTGGGAGTAACAATATCGAGTAACCTAAAACCGAGTCAACAATGTTCAGAAGTTGTTAAGAAGGCAAACAAAATAATTGGCTTTATAGGCAGATCATTTGAGCATAAATCCAAAGACGTAATCCTAACCCTTTACAATTCCTTAGTCCGCCCTCTTCTGGAATACTGCGTTCAATCCTGGTGCCCTTATTACCAAAAAGATATAAACAAGCTAGAACGAGTTCAACGTAGAGTTACCAAAATGATACCTAGCCTAAAGAACAAACCATACGAAGAGCGTCTTAGAGAATTAAATCTATTTCCTTTAACCCAGCGCAGATTAAGAGGTGACTTAATTCAAGTGTTCAAAATCATCAAAGGCATGGACAATATGAACTGTAGTAAGTACTTCACTATCGACCAATCTAATTACACGCGGGGAAACGGTTGCAAAATTATTGGTAAATCTTTTAACTCGCACCATATGTCCCCTACTAACTTCCTAGTCCTGCCACGTTAGTGGCAGGGCAGTAGTTCCCTTTCCAATGTTCCCTTACCCACTCTAAACCAATGTTTGGACACTTGATCCTCAGTGTTTTGGAGGACAAGCAGCCTAGAAGGGTCACTAGATCTGTTGTTGCTTGATTTTCTTTGTACTCCTTTGTACTCCTTTGTGTGTGTGTGTGTGTTTTATTTTTGTCTGTGTGTGTGTGCGCGTAAGAGAGAGAGAGAGAGAGAGAGAGAGAGAGAGAGAGAGAGAGAGAGAGAGAGAGAGATGTGAATTATACATTTAGGATAAGGCTTTTAATTTTTCCATCGGCATGCATATTATTGGGATGGGGTTTGTGTTGCTAGTATCTCGCCACAAACCCTCTGCTGTTTCCAACTCATTAACACAGCACGAGCACACCCATACTCACATTTGGCAGTGCATCCATACTCACATTTGGCAGTGCACCCATACTCACATTTGGCAGTGCATCCATACTCACATTTGGCAGTGCACCCATACTCACATTTGGCAGTGCATCCATACTCACATTTGGCAGTGCACCCATACTCACATTTGGCAGTGCATCCATACTCACATTTGGCAGTGCACCATACTCACATTTGGCAGTGCATCCATACTCACATTTGGCAGTGCATCCATACTCATTGCAGTGCATCCATACTCACATTTGGCAGTGCACCCATACTCACATTTGGCAGTGCATCCATACTCACATTTGGCAGTGCATCCATACTCACATTTGGCAGTGCACCATACTCACATTTGGCAGTGCATCCATACTCACATTTGGCAGTGCATCCATACACATATTTTGTCAGTCAATTCTTGTAGTGTGATTTCAAAACTCGTATAGACATATGAAAAATTAACCCTTCCAGTATTCCATTACATATATATATATTTATTTTATTCTAGCTATGATTAGACGGTTATGTTAATATAGAAGATATATGTGAGAGTAAAAACATCAAGTGAAATAGATTATAGTTCATTGATTGAAAGAAGTCCTTTTTATCTACATAAAATCGTTAAGTTTTAGCAAAAGAATCTGAAAAAATCGAAAGGTTATCGAAATTTATAACATTTGTTGTTTGTTTTTCTGTTACTCTACACAACTGTAAAATTTGCTATGCTACGAAATCGTCCTCAAGATCAATTCCCGTAAACGTGAAAATGAGAAATGGGCATATTATGGTAGCAAGTGGAATATTGAGATGTTCAAACTCTCTGACTGACGAAACCGAAACTATATATGCAAGTTAAATATAGCTATAACTATCTTAGGCTCCGAGAACTAAGAGGTGAAATGCTTCCTGGAGCCGAAGGTGGAACTGACAGTGAGGAAGACGGAGATCAACAGTGTGTGTGTTGACAACCCGGTAACGATAGACCTATAACACTATAAACAGGGGGTGTTCATATTGTAAAAGCAAATTGGCATAGAACCAGTGCCAGTCTTTCAATCCTTTATGTTTTTTTATTTGAATACATAAACCGATCAGTAGTCATTTATGTATACTATTTCTGCTACAAATGAACTTAATATTTGTGCTCTATAGTTCCAGGAGCCTACTCAGCAATCTGAATATTTACCAGTCAACCTGAGGCAGAAACATCTGAGTAAGTCCGCGGTGTTCAGAGAATGAACTATATTGCAGTGGTCAGCACATTCGACTATATAATGCGAAAGATCCCGGATTTGATCTCAAGGCAAGGCAGGACAGATAGCCAATCGCTTCATTATCAAATGCCTATGTTTTCCTAAGTATGCAGATAGCTGGTGTAAATGGAATATTTTGGAATATCTTCTAGGTATAGATTCTGTATATTTATTATATGATTTACACAATTACTCACCGCACATAGGATCAAAACCGGATGATATTCCCTATATACAAAACTATGTTTCCTAGCCACATTCAACTTCCTCTCTAGCCTACTTCGATTATGACTTTGTGAATGTAACCAAATCTATAATAGTTATCGTGCAGGTGTTACATTACAGTACTGTAGGTGAAGCTCTAGAGTGAGGAAAGCGATACACGTTATATCCCTTAGTTCAGCAGTTATCTACGTACAATAGCCGACACACTCACACACAGTTATATAGTAAAGCGGTATATATCTAAGTTCCCGACCCCCACCTCTCTCTCTCTCTCGGCCCATAATGTAGAATGCAATGGATAAATAGGAGGAATTACAATGTTTCATACATATACATATATACAGTATACAAACTTAATTCGATTATAATAATGAATATGCATACGCAAATGAAACACATTTACATTTGCAGATGTAATATAGTGGAGACAAGTCACATTTACTTAGTTGTGATATTTGGAAAAACAAAAGTACTTTCACACGGTATCCACAATTAACCATTACAATTACGTGAAGACAAATTGAGTATTATTTTAGCTACCCATTGATATTACTTACTGCACCCTGGCGGGTGCCCAACCCCGAAAAGGGTTGAAATAGGGGAGCTATCCCCCCGCCAAAGGCGGCTTTCTAGGGCCTTTCCTAGCTGTTGCTGAGAGGATTGGGTTCTAGTCATGTGGTGATGGGCTGGTCTATCAGAGTGAGAACTGAGCGATCTCTGCCATACCCATAGCTTAAACTGTTCCTTTTACTTATATATTTTCTAGATCTCAAGTGACGGCGTCTCTTCCGTGGATTGACCTCCCAATCTACCAAGATTGGAAGCCAAAGCGTCACATTTTTCCTTTGCCCCTCAACTTTCTCTTCATAATTGCTGAGGGACACAGGGCCCTGGGTGGGGCTTTGGTTTCCCGGACGTTTCCTCACCCTCCTCAGCTCCCCGCCATGGAGTGGCTTCGGTCACCCAGGCTTTATTGTGGTCGGCAGGGAGGGGTTCTGTGGGGGCGCTCGGTTGTGGCCTTGGCCTTGCTCAGGGCCTTGGGGCTGTTCGGCCAGGCAGCTTGGGGAACAGCAACAACAACAACAACCTACTGCACCCATACAATAGTAAATAAATTATTATACAAAACCTGATATAATAGCCAGATCCTCGGCATTATAGTACTGGTTGAGGGGAAAACATTGGAGCGCAATGCTGATCCCTCTCACTACCGACAATGCAGATATGAATACTTTGATGATTATATGCAGCTTAGAAGGCCCTCTTGAAATTAACAACGCACAATCTATCACAATGTACCTTGTGACTCGCACAGATGCCTAATAAATGCCTAAATTCCTCTACTGATAGTCAGAAAGCAATAAAAGGCGTCTTGGTATGATTAAAGGGTTAAACGACTGAACATTGTGGTGGTACTGGTGGAGGGGGATACACAGGGACACAGCACTGATCGGGTGTTCTCGTATACCGAAAGGGTTAAGAGGGTTTTTTCTGGACCCCTTCTCACTCATGTTTAGCCCATTAGTTTTGAGACTTAAGGCATTCGACCCATTAGTTTGGCGTTTTTAAGACCGTTCGTGCCTTTTAGGTAGGTGTCGATGTTTTCCTGGCGTGTGTCGCAATATAGGAGGAACTGGCCTTCAGCCGAAACTTGTTTCTACCGAAAAATCCACAAATTCATCTTAAAATGGGTTCTTAACATGTTCTTATTAAGCTTGATAACGGTCTATGGAAGAAACTTTTTAAACAAAATATTTATAAGATAAATAAAATCAATACATATACACAAAACTAAAAACTTGCCCTTAACATAGTGAACACTGTGGTAGTGGTGCAGGAGGGGACTACACAGGAACACAGCGCTGATCCCCCTCACTGACGACAATGGGAAGGCGTGTGTTCGGCCAGGCGTGAACTAGGATTATATTCACCTATAGAGATCCTTTGGAATTCAAACAAATTTTCACTATTGAACATTTAGGGAAATAAGACCTGTACGAAAGTAAATATACCGTTAATGAAGATCCGTACATGTCTGTTATGTATATTATGATAAATTTCCTCCCAACACTTTAAGTCAATATATATATATATATATATATATATATATATATATATATATATATATATATACCGGTATATATATATATATATATATATATATATATATATATATATATATATATATATCTATATATATATATATATATTCCTCTGTCAATACTAATTTAAAATCACCGAAACTAAATGTTGGCAGTTGCGGAATGCCTGTTTGCTGAAGGTCATTGTAAAATGAGTGTCAATTGCAGGCTTACTATCGCTCACCGGGGAAAAAAATCGACACCTAAATGGCACGAAAGGCCTTAACATTGAACAATATATTGGGCGATAGGATTTAAAATTTACTAACTATAGGGGCGAATGTCATAAATCTCAAAACTAATGGGCTAAACATGAGGAAAAAAGGGGTCTAGAAAAAAAAAAACCTTAACAAAATAAATATATATACTTAGCCTAACCTAACATGACATATTATTGGTTGAGTTGACATTGACTGACAGCTGCTGCTTGACAACTTGTGAGTTTCAGGCTATAAAGAAGTTGGACCTGTAAACACAGACTTCAACGGAAATGCAATAATAATGAAGGTTTCTGATTGATGGAGAATATTTTGAATTATATTCCATGTATTTATTAATGTGCTACGACCGGTTTTTTAGCTGGTAGCTCTCCTAAATATCGATGTCAACAGCTTCAACTTCCTTAATATAGCCTAAATATTCCAATTGGTCAATTGGTCTAACAATTATTATTGAACTGTCCCGTCTCCGTTATATATATAATACAAAAAGTACCGTACCATACAGTATATGCCGAAATATTGAATCTCTAAAAATAATCCATTTACTTTGTTATAGGTCCCCTTTTGGCTATATAAAATCTTTGTGCCATTTTAGGTGCCGATCTATTCCAGGACAGGAACATAAATTTCGTAGGCAAATGTACAAATTGTGTATAGTTGTTGAGTCGCTACCCCCACCTCACCTACCCCACCTCCAAGACAGGCCTCTGTTGCAGCCTCTGTCCTTCTGAAGTCGAATATTTTCCGTGTAGCATAAAGCATTCCGCTGGAGGCAGGGGGGCGGAATAACAAGAGTGTGGCTTGTTTCTCTGGCTCTCTATCTCTCTCGCTCTTACTCACTCGCTTTCTATCTCACTCTATCACACACACAAACATACACACCCAATATTTTTCTCTCTCACACTCAAACCCCACCTCTCTCTCTCTCTCGTTCCCGAGTGCTCTCACTCACTCTTACTCTCTCTCTCTGATACACTGCCCTCCGGAGCAACAAGCTCAGCAGTGGGAGGATATTATTCTTTGAGTCTGTATAGGGACACGGGTATTCAAAACACACACACACACACACACACACACACACACACACACACACACACACACACACACACACACACACACACACACACACAACACACACACACACACACACACACACACACCACACACACACACACACACACACACACACACACACACACACACACACACACACACACACACACACACACACACACACACACACACACACACACACACACACACACACACACACACACACACACATTTAAACATACAGGAAAGCAAAACTAGCTATAAGTCTGATTGCCCGAATGACTGGAAGCAAAGACGAAGACACGGGAAGTATTAGGTGGAGAAGGTGTAAATATTAGTAGATGTAAACTGTATTTTATATAGTTCTTCAAATATCTGTCTGGTTATTTGGAATTTAGTTTATTTGCAAGCTTAAGGGTATAGTGGTTACTTTTTGGGCGATTTAATTACTATTTATTTTTATTTTATAGTAACCTCGCTATAACTCCATCAAGCCTTAATAAATACCCGCTAGACCCCCTTTCAAAACAAATGTGTATATTTTTTGGTAGAAAATGTCTCAGCCGAAGAAAAATTTTCCCTCATAAAATTACAGGGTCGCTATAGATCGCCAGGAAAAAATCGACACCTAAGTAGCACGAAAGGAACGAGAAATGGGGCGCAAGGTCTTAAAATCGCCAAACTAATGGGCCGAACGTCTTATATTCTGGAAACTAATGGGGCTAACCATGAGGAAGAAGGGGGACCAGAAAAAAGGCCCAGCTCCCCTTAAACCGATGATTCAGTGGTATGCGTGCAAAACGTGTGCGCCATCGTTCTAAATATTTGGTAAATAACGTTCAGGGGAGGTTTTTGTTTTTTCTCGACCCTCGCGACTTCTCCCTCATGATTGACTCTATTATGTTTAGACTTTAAGACTTTTGCTCAATTAATTTTGTGATTTTAAGATCTGTTGCTTCATTTGTTGTCAATATTAAGACCATTCGTGCTATTTGGGCGTAGATTTTTTTTTCTGGCCAGCGAAAGCAAGCTAGTAATTAAATAGGAACCGGGGTTTGGTAGACACATTTTTCTCTGAAAATGATGTACACATTTATTCAGCAGGAGGATCTTCGGGGAGTTTATATATATATATTTTGCATCTATTTTTTTCTTTTTACTGGTATACAGTATATATACTATATACACATATATATATATATATATATATATATATATATGTATATATATATATATATATATATATACATATACATATATATAAAGGTTCTTAGACGATTAGGGAGTGAACCCCCCCCCCCCCTCCCCCACTCATCTTTAAATAGTAAATTCCAAGCTCACTAACTTCATTTTTACTCAACGCCCATGTAAGACAACGCCTCATGCACTATTATAATTACCATGCGCTTTATATTGTTGGATATTTGACTTGTGAACTTAAGGCTATAATGTTTACCCCTTGAGGATTATGGTGCAATATGATAGTAAACTATGGCTATTATTCGACGATTTTATACAGCTTAGGAAGGATCAGTGGGCATCAAAAGCGTGAATACTATCACAATTAACACTTCATGACTCCCTTAATATTATACCCTGCGTAATTTGAATAATATATATATATATATATATATATATATTGTTTGTATTAATTTACTATGGCGTCCTGTTGATTTTTGATATGCATGGAAAGGTATAATTCCCTGTTATTTCTATCTTGTCTTGGATTGCTTCAGAAGGAACTGTTATTATCCTATATTAAATATGAATATCGGAACTGTTTGCAATAAAAAGTCTAGTGAAATCAATCAAGTCACATATCACATATTAATATAAAATAAGAATTTATTAATGAAAAAGACACATTTTAGCATGTTATTTGAAGCATTTTATTTATTGCATTTACAGCTGATCAATATGCTCTAGAAAGTGTTCAAGATATCGTGTAATACAGGGAAACATTGTTACAGCAGAAGGTTAAAGATTTGAGTAATGTATCAGGTTTACTCCTAGACACAATAAATTATATGATGTGCCCTGTAGTATGAGGCGAACCCCCTCCCTCTCTCTCTCTGAAATGTACACAAATAGGATTCATCTAAATGCAGGGTGCCCCACATATATATTATTTATACATATTGAAATTCACATTTAATTTATGTTACGATCCAGGTTCTCAAAGACACAGGGCTCTTCAACATTGGACTAGATAATGGCAAAATGCAACAACGGTAACACTAGATCCAACCCCTGCCTTAAACACTGGAAAACAAAACACCATTACCGCCCTGAGTCGTGCCTGGACAACGAGGTATCCTATGACTCGGTAACTGGTGCACACACACTAGGCTGACGCTCGATGAAACAGCCTATTCTCAAACAGTAAAAGATTACTCGATTATGTTACACAAAGAAAAGATAGTTAACGTGATTAATTAACGTTACGGTAGATACTCAAATAACTGGCACTCCTGTATTAAAGAAAGTGCAATGCTAGTCCTGCAACATCAACTGGAAACTTCTGAAATAAGTCTGATGCTGGGAAGATGTTCGTAAAGAATCTTGAACAATTATAATGCAGAATACGGGTCACAATAAATACTAGGACATATAGTAATAATAGGCAGGCGAATAATAAAGACTGCGCAAAGGTAGTAATGCTCGACAACTAAAGAAATGCTTCGTGACACAACGCAACAGCCTACTAGGGTTGTGCAACTCAACAACAACCTCGGCTCAAAAGTGCAGTGAATAATAATGCTGCATACATATAATAATGGGGCTTATCTCTAACCAGTGTCTGCTCAGTTAATAAAGTCTAGCTGGGGTATCAAGGCAGGGCAACAATGGGCGAGCATGCGGCTCGTAGCCTAACGTTGTCCGAAGGTGGTATAATGAAGATTACGTTATATGACGGGGATGCTCTCTTGATAAATCTAGGTCTCTAGTACCTAGTTCTATCCTGGCGATCCCTCAGAAGTCAACACAAAGAGGCAGCACTATGTTGTGAGGGATAGGCTATGGCCCTCTCACACCACAGCGCTGTGCTCGCAAAGTAAACCCACCCGAAGACAACTTAGGCTCCAACAGTAGCTGTCGATGTCGTGCAGGGCTTAGCTAACACTGCACACATCGGAGACAACGACACAGTAACCTTACCCCTAGTCTAGCTTTAGATAACCAAGCAGAATCACTCAACACCTTGCCAGGGAGACATACACCGGTCTACAACCTTCCCGAGAGAGGACACATACGGAAAAGTCCGTCTCTCCAAACCTCAATAAAGCCTAATACCTCCTTAACCTAATACATGGAAATATCTGAGAGCTTCGCGTACAATACGACTGGTCGACGGTGAACGTCTATGCTGAAACCAGAAGGGATGTTGAGTTAATAAAGATTAGAGAATGAGAAAGGAGAGGTCGAGAGAGAGAAATAGTATGCAAAGTGGCGAGTATGGGGGACAGAATTGCAAAGGATGTAGGCGATACGCGTGTCAGGCAAGCTCTGAGCTGGTAAAGAACACGAGGCCGCGATGGGAAGGGACTAGTTGACCACCCGGCCGCCAACGCCGTCAGCGCCCAAGCGAGCCGCGTCATAGCTCACCCCGCTGCCAGGTGTACTCCCTCACCCTCTCTCGCTCGCCTCCCACACAAGCAACATTTATATTATAGCGAATATAAAATATAAGGCGCGGTCACAGACCAAAACAAAGACCATTTCTAGACTGTCTGTGGCAACACGACACTAATTACATAAAGCAGATCATTCTAGGACAACTGTAGCCCATCCCCCCATCCTGGCGAGCGCTAGCGAGCTGCAATGCCCCACGCAACCATTCTGCTAACGCCGGGAGGCGTCACATTTACCATAACGATGCGTGTGTATGTGTATGTGTGTGTGTGTGGGTGTGGGTGTGGGTGTGTGCGTGTGCGTGTGTGTGTGTTGATCCGACAGTGAAAATAAAATACAAATGAAAAGTCCAATCGAGTCGAGAGTGGCGTTGTATTGTGGCCATTGGCGAGTGTCACGTCCCGCCTGTATTGTTGTGGCTGATGTGGTTTATATTGCCAGAGCAGCGTCATCATCCCACCCCATCATCGCTGTTCAAGTTCCCAAGCCGCCACCGCCAACCGCAATTCGTCCCGTAGCCATTTGTTTAATCGTCCCTTCGCTACCCCCATCAAAATCTAACTCCGGTTCCAATGTTATCGTTTTGGTTTCAGAGGACTTGTTGGTAGTGGTGGTATCGATGGTGTTGGTGGCTGCGGCGGTGGTGGTAGTGGGGTTCACACACGCAAATACAAACACACACTCCCACTCGCCCCCCCCCCCCCCCCTCCCCCACACACCTACACTCAACCACACACACATACACACACGGTTATTGTTATGGCTTGCCGCTTGCCCCGTATTGTATTGGAAATGTTGAGCATGACGCCGTAACGCAGGTGTTGTCAGGGTGTGTGTGTTGTGGCGTGAGGTAGATGCCCATAGTGGTGCTCTTCCCTCCACACATACACACTGATACACACACAAATACTGACACACATACGCACACTCATTTACATACATATATACACTGATACACATACATGCATATATTCACTGATACACATAAAGTTATGCATTAACTCAAGGACACACACTAGTACATATTGCTCAATCATAGATACTCATAAAATACAGACACGCTCATCAACACATTCACACACACGTATTCACGCCTTCTTTCACCCCTTCGCTTTAATTCAGTGTATCTTGTTATTTGTATCACACACACACACACACACACACACACACACACACACACACACACACACACACACACACACACACACACACACACACACACACACACACACACACACACACACACACACACACACACACACACACACACACACACACACACACCCACACACACACACACACACACACACACACACACACACACACACACACACACACACACACACACACACACACACACACACACATTCCAGGGCAGGATAATGCTTCTGCCCTTCAACCTCGACATAACCCTGATATGAATGTGGAAATATCTCACATTATGTGTGTTTTACATGGATACAAGGATTTTGAAGTAGACAAGAAAACTAGGTATGTTTGAAAGTCAAGAATGGACTACAGCTACCGTGTTACCATTACCATGGATATATAATGGAAGGAACTAGTCACCGATGCCTCTGAAATGTGGAGCTGAACAAGAATAACACAAGAAAATACTCTTAGATGCCGAGGAAGCAGATCTAAACAAAAGGGTTCTGATAGTCACTGCCACCTGAAATAAGCAAGAACCGAAACCTTTATAAATATGTACATTGTGATTTTCTTTATGCATATATTTCCATTTAGATTGATGTTATGCTCAAATCAGCTATACAATAATAAATACATAATATAGCTGATTTGATCTGAATTTCAATCTAAATGAATATATTTACATAAAGAAAAATCGCAAGAGCTCACGAATATTTATCAGTGGCTGTACATTCAATAATATCATATCTAGAACACAACCTCGTCTTAATAAATTAACAAAGATAAAGACCTTTTAATCGTGAGAGAAATATGTATAAACTCGTGAAGCCTGATAAAGAATGTATGTAAATTGTCATATACTAATAATGGTACCTTGTATTCTGACATTATGATTCCTTTAAGTTTGTATACACACATATACTGTATAATATATATATATATATATATATATATATATATATATATATATATATATATATATATATATATACGCTACTTCTTCCTTTACAAAAAACAGTGCAGAATTATCTATAATCACTTAAAATTCAATTGCGAATGCTTTTTTTTTTTTTTACTAAATTATTATGTTATTTTTCTTTTGTTTTTAGACCTTCCACATCCATTACAATGCCAGCCGTGGCATAGTCAATATAGCGTCGGCTGCTGATCAAAGGGTCGGCGGATCGAGCCCGCGCTGTAAAACTATTATTGGTAGATGTCAAGCAAGGGCAACTTGACCTCGTGACAAACGCCAAAAGTTCATGGCCACCTCATCTCGGGAATTACGACGTCTAGCCCCTCCCCCCTCCCCCCGCAAAAAAAATAAATATATATATTACTTTAGCTAATGAATGCATTATTCATAAATTATAACCTTGATAACAAATAAATCATTACCGGTACATACAGTACAGATTGTATTATCCAGTAAATATTTTACATCGGTAAATATTTGTACATGTATAATATTGACGGTAATATCAGACATTCATATCTGCTATTCAAAATTGATCTTTTGGTACCTCGTTGCAGGAATAGGATTATACGCTTGTTATTTTCAGCTTATTTCATGCTTTCCAATTATGTATATACTGTACAACATGTTATAAAGCAAAGATTTTCTTGAACTGAAATATTACAGGTGAACTATTGCCTGTTCCTATACCTAGCATGATTACATAGTGCATATCACGATTAGTAGAATATTTAATTTATACTTTTATCGTCGAATAACTGTTTATTACTTCTTAGAGCAAAAGTTAATTTACATATTTTTATCTTATTTGTCCTTTTAGCAATACATTCCTAGTGTGGCTTTTCTATTGCAACCTTGTTTTCATCGTTTGCCTCATATTCTAATTACAATGAAAGATGTATTGCAAATATCATGGTTGATCTGAAGAGAAATGATAAATTTCCGATAATACATCCGTTTGGTAGTTCCTCTACTCGTTTTACAGCTCACACACTCATATAAGTTCCGAAGGATCTTAACCTATTCCATGAACGGTAAAAGCTATCTGGCCTAAGTAGTTGGCTATGATTCATGATACTAAATTGATAACTATATATATATATATATATATATATATATATATACACGAGAAATACCAATTAACAAGAGATTATTTATATATCATTATAATATACAAACGTCTTTAATAATAGCCACTTCATACAAAGTACAATGTAGCGTTAATAAATTATTGCGACTGCCGAGAATCGAACTCGGGACCCTAAAACAGGACGACAGTGATCTACCACTGTGGCTACCAAGAACGTTAAAGGTTTCGCACACACTCTTCGTAAAAATCCCTTGTCGATATATAAGGACATACACTGAGTGTCACACTAAAATACAAAATAATTATGGCAGTCAAATGATGCACGTAATGAAACATTTAGATATACTGTATATTGTATTTGAGTATTAAAAGGAGGTGTATATTAATATTTGTTTTATTGTTAATATTTTTTCCTTAGACCTTGATCAAGTTAAAAAACAAAAACACAAAACAACTTCGAGATAAAAATGTGCATCTTTCGGAAGCAAAATGGCCCTGCCGGTGGCCGAATCCTCCTAAAATGCGGGCTCACAATTGCTCGCCAGGAAAAAACTCGACACCTAAATGGCACGAAAGTTCTTAAAATCGCCAAACTAATGGGGGGAATGTCTTAAAATCTTAAAACGAATGGGACTAAACATATGGGAGAAGGATGACCAGAAAACCACATATATAACGACAGAATTACGACATCATAAATTAGCCTACGACGGTCAGAGGGAGATATGGTGCCATAAATGTTTTGTGTATCCTTGATTGTGTCTCCTCATTACCCATTTACAATATTCATATTTGTTTTCACCAACCGACCAAATAAACCCAATTAACGAAATCAATGACAGTAATGAATACATGTGGTACTCCAAGGACTCGAACCCAGGATACTCACACCGAAATTCCACACACTAAGCATTACGCTCCTGTCAGCTACTGTAGGGATGTTCGTAGTGTCTCCTTATAGATGGTTATGTGTTAGTTCGGTGTTTGTGGGTGATGGTGGCGGTGACAGTGGTAGAGTGGTCCTATTAGGTGTAGCGAGGAGGGATGCAAATGCCTAGTGATGAAACAGATAGAGGGAGTAGCGGTGTCGGCGGTTTATGGGAGAATTACACCTACTTTTTGTTGCAGTGGTCGCCATTTTGCTTACCTTTACCTTAGATTTCAAGCAGCCATGGACTTAAATAAATCTATTAAGACAATTTGCATGACACTTTGGCTAACATTAGACTATTTTATTTACCTTTAGGAATTACCTTTGAAAATTAATGGTGTGCAAATAATTGAAAACAGTTTTTTTGACTCTCACAGAACCTTACTAAAAAGTCAAAATTAGTTTGAATATAGTTAGAAATTACATAATAAATGTATGTACAAGCCAGATGCAATACCTTTTCTATAGGTACGATGATTGTATTTCGTGACTGATACTCAGCAGACACAATTGCAGTAGACTGGGAGCTGGTTCGAGCATTGCATAATCTACCCAACATGGCACCTATAGGAACACAAAAGGTTTGCTCCTTACATAAGTTTTGGCTCTGACCGCAGTAGTGATATAATGGTCGGGTGGTTCCGTCTCTATCACGCCACCATCTACCTTGTTCATGTGAGGGATAAACTACACTATACTAGATGTGTGTGTAATATAGAACACATAGACTGTAACACAACTGATACACATAGTCAGTGTGTCATTATTATGTAACAATTCTACACTTTTCACGCTTTTGGAACATAGTTCTGATTACTATGATAAAAGTGCTCTGCAATGCATACCAGATTACTGAAGATTTCTAAAATTAGTTCAATTTAATATTATTACAATACATAGCATTTTGTTTTCTTTAGATTATGTGGTCTTTTAGGGACGCCACATTCTTACTGCACATATGATAGTGTGGTTTGGGCTGCACATATGATAGTGTGGTTTGGGCTGCATATATTACCTGTAGAGACCCTTAAGGTTCACTGGCTCTGGGTAAGTGACTTTTCAATATGAATTTTCTGTGAGTATTGCCCTTTAAAATACGTATATTTTATAGCTGAATGCGTGTTGCAAATGCAGATATACTGTATGTGGTTTATTGCACATAATATACAGTTAATCTGACAAATATTTTGGACATCATTAATAGAGACATTTTTTAGATACTATTTTAATATTCCATCAATACAGACAGAGATAAGTGGGAACCTAAACTCTTCACTTAACGTCATAAGGCTAATACATTGACCTTTCCAAGTAAAGTACATTGCTTTGCTAAGTGTATTGGTCACACATCAAAATATTGTAGAATATAGTTTATGTTGATATCAAGAGATAGTAGTTTTTGGTTGTCATTATTGAATGATTCGTTCATACTTTCGAATATGAGCCGCCTCTTAGGTACGTACGTATTTCAAATGTGCATAGAAAATATGCCAATATTCTCCTACTGTGCATACATAACATACACAATTATGATATATTAAACAAATACTAACAAGCTGTTTTCAGATTATAAATCACACGCATATGTAATTTTGTACGCACACGTGTGTGCTTGTGTGTACTCAGTACGTGTGAGTCTGTATTTACGTTCTCACCCGGCCTCCAGACTCTGTTTATGAAAGGTTGACTAGACACCCAGGGCCCTGAGAGCGTTTATCTGGCGGCCTCCATTTGCGGCGTAACACTCAACTTCCTCCCTGCAGCTATTTGTGCCCGGCCGGCCTCGGGGGACGCGGCCACACCGGGGAGATTGCACGATAAATGACCAGTCACGAGGGGTGAGGGATGAAGGCACACTTGGGGGTAGTCGGAAGATGGGAGGAGGGGGCCGTGTAGGTCTTCTTATTTTGGGAAGGACACATTGTCTATATTTGGGGTGAGGAACACTTATATCTTGAATTTACGAAAACACAAAACACCCATAGCTAATAATAGTTAGGGAGGGAGGGGGGACCTGTATCTCTTGATATTTGGGGAAAGAGCGTATTGTCTATATATTTTGGGGGAAGGAGTATACAGTTAGTGAAAATTGGGGAGATAACTTTTTTCTTTAGATATTTGGGGGAGGGGGTTTGCAGGTCTATTTGTGGATATATCAGTTGTATTATTTCAGGGAGGGCGACATGTAGGTCTTGAATATTGTGCAATTAACTAAACAATATTATTACTATTACTATTTCGTTATATTTCACCTGCCCTGTCATGGATGGTTGCGTGAGCAAGATATATTAACATGTATATTGTTTTATTTCAACAGATTTATGTTTTGAGTGCATGGTTTTGTGAGTTAGGAATATTAACTGACGTTTATCTAGTGTCATGTCGAAACTCCATTTGTCCATCCAATTCGAAAACCCACTTAATGTTATTTTACTTAGAATTGCACGCTGAATTATTAGAATATGTATTTCTAGTTATCCATTTTCCGAAACATACCCAACGTCATCGATTCAGCATGAATAAGTGCATGTGTTTTTGTAGCAGCGTCAACGTATATAATACTTAAATAACGATTTGCGATACAATTTTGAAATGATAAACACACACACACACACACACACACACACACACGCACACACACACACACAATAAAGAAGAGTACACAAACACCTTCGCCGAATCCTATATGTTTGTAGTTTATAGTAATCACATAATTTTAATAGACATAGCAACCTATTATAGTGTCATCAATTATCTGTTCCATACAATGTTGGTAGGTGCTATAATGAACGAAAAGGTAAACATGTTTTTACTCATTAAATTACAAACATATATGTAATTGGAACTGGAGCAGATGAAACATTTAATTACAGTTCTATCATATATGGTAAAAAAATATAATATTCGAACTGAATATACTGTATATATACTTAGTAATTAGTATCAGTAACTATCCAATTAACTCAATAAAGCGCGGGCTTATTAATGAGTTCTAATTTAAGTTCTTACAACCAATGCATCAGGTATAAAGGAAGCTATAACTTATTATTACTGCCTTTTCTTTTTTTTAAACTTGGATGTTACATTTTATTAATTAGCCTGTTCTTTTTTCACTTTAATACGTGTGTCACATATTTTATAATTTCCCATCAATCATATCCCCGTGGACATTTTAAGGGGGGTCACCTGCTTTTTTTCTCTTTCTCTCCCTTTCTCTCTTTCTCTGGCTTGTATCCATTCGGCCCTATTCAGCCAACTGTGTTAAGATGTTTATCCCTAAACAGGTGTCGATTTCATCCTGGCGAGCGATAGCGAGCCAGCATTGTATGGAGTAATCCGGATTCGCCGGAGACATTTTTCTATCGAAAAATGTACAAATTTAGCTTGCTGTCAAAACAAAAATATATATATGCTGGCTTGCTAACGCTCGCCGGGAAAATATTGATACCTGGATGGGGGTAAACGTCTTAAAACAGTAGGCTGAATGTGGCCGAATGGATACAAGCCAAAGAGAGAGGGAGAGAATGAGAAAACAAAAGCGAGGTGGGCCCCCTTAATCATAATACAATAATGCCAATGTTTTAATATTCATAAGCAGCAATTCCGGAGATACCAGGTTTAGCGTAGCCTCATTTCCAGTAATATATTTCCCCATCTTTTTCATTAGCAAAACTGGAAACTATCTCCTTGAAAATTTGCATAATATTGCCTTACAATAGATTATTTTCTCTGCTAAGCTAATATACATTAAGGAGGGTAGGGCTTATTTTGTTGGTCTATTATATATTTACTTATTAATTTTCTTAGTTTCCTCGATAGGCCTCCATCAAGCTTAAAATAATCCCCAAGACCCCCCATTCAAGATAAATTTGTACATTTTTCGGTAGAGAAATTTCCCAGCCGAAGGCCGGTTCCTCTTAATATTACAGGTTCGCTATCGCTCGCAAGGGAAAACATCGACGCTAAAATGGCACGACAAATCTTAATAATGACAACAAAATTGGGTGAAAGGTCTTAAAATCGCCAAACTAATGGGCTAATGCCTTAAAATCTGAAAACAAATGGGGCTAATTTATAAACATGAGGGAGAAAGGGGTCCAGAAAAACCAACCATCCTCCCTTAACGCAGGGTGGCTGTTCTTGTAACATATTACTATTTTTGCGATATGACCTGGTCGTGCCTCGAACCCGGGACAGTGGCGCAGCTTATACCCTGTTTCTTTTCAACTGACGGTAAATTGCAAAGTTCCCATCACCATTTATCAGTTATTAATGAAGAGTTTGTAGTGAAATATGGTGGTAATTATATAAACCTGGTCTTACTATTATGCAGAGACATAGTGGTTTGATATTTTTCCATTAAGTTTCGAGAAATTTGCTGCTCAGGGATCTTATAGGGCCTTCCAAACCTGAGTAAATTCGTATAATTAGAGTCATAATGAAGTGAACTTAGAGCCCTTATATGCTGAGAGAGGTAACACAACCATATAATTAGCTAAACTCCATTTGTTTCATTATTTATAAGTTTACTCCCTAGACTCCAATAAAGCTCAACATAACACTAAAAAGACCCCCTCTTCGAGATAGATTTGTACATTTTTTTGGTTGAAAAATATGGCTCTTAAATTACAGGTGCACTAACTCTCGCCAGGAAAAAAATCGACACCTAAAAGGCACGAAAGGTCTTCGAATTGACAAAGACATGGAGCGAAAGTTCTTAAAAATTTGAAACTTAGCCATGGCATTTTTATACCGAAAAATGCACAAATGTATTTCGAATGGGGGTCCTGGGAGTATTATCTAAGCTTGACAGAGGTGAAGGGAGAAAACTAAGAACAAAAAATAAGTAAATAAATGTATGATTACATAAATAAATATACAAAATCTCCCCTTAAACGAATATTAGTTGGCAGCTAAGCTCCAACCCCTGTTCCAGATCGCTTCTAATTGGATGAAATGTGATTGATATTGCCTAAGACTGAATTAATCAGGTCATTATTATTTTAATTTAATGTTAGTTATATTATTATATTATATGACATTCTCCCATTAGTTTAGCGATTTTAAGACCTTTCGTGCCACCTATAGGTGTCATTTTATTCCTGGCGAGCGTTAGCGAGCCTGCAATTTTGGAGGAACCGGCATTCGGACAGGGCATATTTCTACCAAAAAATGCACATATTTATCTCGAAAGGGGGGGGGGGGGGGAAATTGGGATATTTTTAGAGCTAGGGAGGAAACTGAAGAAAATATTAAATACATAAACAAAAAAACATATATATATATGGGCTACAAATCTCCATTTGTCAAATCTGCCATTCAGTTTTCAAAAAGAAAACAAAAAAATCTGTAGCCTAAATGTGCAAATAACTATAGGCCTAGTCCATCCATTGTAAGTAGGCCAGATATATTGACCTCTAACTTCTATAACTCAACAACGTCTAGAGTAATCAAGCCAAAAAAATGTCTACTATATGGGAAGAGTCAGCCAGGGAATAAGCGCCCATTTCCTCTACCCCTTTTTGAGTTACAGAGGTTATGGGTCACGATTTCTGTCTTACCTATAATAAACAGGGTATAGAGGATTCATTCAATAACACCAGTACCGCAACAGCTCCCCTCAACTTACTGGATAACTCTGGTCTGTCAGCGTTTGAGGTAAATACTTATACAAAAATTGTCGCGCACTTTAAAGGTGAACTACAGGGATGAACGAAAAAACGAAGATTAATGCAGGGTCATAACTTGGCATGAATATACTGTAATATGTATATGGGCAATATCGATATAATTCCATTAAACTCCAGAACAAAATACTAATATATAATTATAGTCGTTGGTGACGAATTGGCATTTTCAGCCAGCTGGAGTGACTCCATTGTGTAGAGACGACGTTTGTAAACAAGATATGCGGTCCTGAACAGTGAGGTCTGTTTTTCGTAATTAATACCTTTCAATTCAATACTCAAGCTCTGCAAAAGATCGACTAACGTCCTGATGATGTGGTGCACACCAAGAAATAATCCCAGCTCGCCAGCAATTAACATACATGCAGTGTTTATGCATGTTTAGCCTGGTCCAGAGTTAGGGAGCTCGATTCTAAGGCCTATTTCGTAATGATAATATCGTTTTCTGTTCAATTTATATATCGAGGTCCCTTGACCAGACAGTGGTGAAGCCAAATGTTGAGCTGTAAACATGCATACATATTATAAGAGTTTCTCAAATAAAACAAAAAACACAGATTCACCCATTTCCCATGTCGATAGTTCCCGCCATTGGCCACAGTTACGTCATGGTAAACACGCCAGTTCGCGCCGCATAAAATAACTTAGATAAGCTATATTTCTATATTGTTAAAACAAATTGATGAAAGTTCTTCAGTATCATGTACCTAAAACCAAGCAGATCCCAATGGACATTGTAGTTTGAATAGCTTTCATCCCTGGAATTCACCTTTGAGGTGGTGTTTTATTTTTTTCAGGCCCCCCTTTTCCCTCATCTTTAGTCCCATTATTTGTTTAGACAATAAGATATTTCGCCCTATTTTAATGCTACTTTTATGACCTTTGTGCCATTTAATTGTCGATATTTTTCTTGGCGAGCGATAGCGAGCCTGCTGTTTACGAGGATTTGGCCTTTGGCCAGGAAATATTTCTACCAAAGACATATACCCATTTATCTCGAAGAGGGGTCTTACGGAATTTTGTAAAGCTTGACGGAGGTCTGGGGAACAAAATATAAAACACACACACGCGCACGCACACGCACACGCACACACACGCCAACCCTCCCCTTAATCTATTCTCAATATAGTAACCGATAGCAATGCAAAATATCCAATGAATACAACCGGAGACATGTTGGCCATCAAAAATTGACGATACAATCTCATTGGAATCCCTTTATCTTTCGCTCTATCACAGCCTGCTGCCTAAAGTATATTAAGCATTAATATTATAAGTGGATAAATAACAGATACTCTTGTTTGATCGGCGGACCAAATGTAGTTTTTAAATGCCAATTTTAACCTTTTTCGCAAGGTTTCAGATAAGATGAATTTGATCTAATAGGTTAACATATACTGTACATATATTATAATTGACCTAAGGATATAGTGCAACACAATGTACACTGTCTTACAAAAATGCAAAATACTGTAACTAGGAAAATACTTAATTTGGGGAAGAAAGTACTATACTAAGAGAATAATTAAAAACGTAATTTATAAAAATGCGCCACTTAATCATAGCGTATAGACTCGCAGTGGTTCCCAAACTTTGTCAGGTCGTTACCCACTTTTCATACATGATCCTTATCCATGGCCCCCCACCCATAACCCGTGACTACAATCATTGTCTACAGTCCTACACTCATTAGGTCCAAATATAAACCACTCTAGCAATACATGTAATTTTATTCATGCCAAATGTTATTTTTCTTTTGTTCAGTATTAACTAATGAAATTTGCATTTATCCTTTGTTGAATCACATATAATTATTAAAATGATACTAAACAAGTAATGTAATGTACATAAAAGAATGTCCATACCTAAAGAGTAATTTAAAATCGTTAAATTTCCAAAAGGCTGTTTTAGCAATATAAAGAAAAAAAAAATCCTTCACTTGAATCCCCATTCCACTCAGTGTGAAGGGTGATGTTGCAGATTATCAACCAGCTTCTTGATTCTTGGTTTTGTTTCACTTAAAGCACACCGTAGGTCATGCTTCACCTCAAGTCTGTTCCGATATTTTGTCTTAATTTGGAGTAGTTGAGAGAATGCAGCCTCACAGGAATAAGTTGATGAAAATGGTAGGAGGTGGCGAAAAGCTAAGTCACATAAGTTTGGGTATGAAACTGCCACTGATGACCAAAATATTGAGAGAGATTCAATTTCAAACTTCATCTTTGCTCCAGAATCTTCATGAAGTGCCAACAGCTCAGTTTGACCATCATCATTGTCATCAGGTATGCATGTCACTGGAGCAGTGAAGGGGAACCTTACTAGCTGAGAGGTTTGGCTTTGGATATCTGGGAAGTACCTTTTAAATTCCTCTTCCAAAGCCTCAAGATGTTGGGTAATCAAGTTCTGCGTAGCAGCATCACAATCCTCTGCGATTTCTGACACAGTTTCCAACATTGCCAAGTTTCCCAGTCCAACTTTGCGCCTCCAATTCTCCATCTTACGAATGAAAGCTTTGATTTTGTCCACAAAATCGATTATCAAGCTCCCTTTCCCTTGTAGTTCCAGGTTGAGTGTGTTCAATTGTTTAAATATGTCAACAAGGTAGGCTAGCCGTATTTCGAAGCCATCTGTAGACCATGCTGACAGCAAATCTTGCTTGTTCTGTATCCTGAGAAAGAGGTTAATCTCTTCTCTGAGCTCAAAAACACGCTGAACTACATTTCCTTTGGATAGCCAGCGAACTGCTGTATAAAAAAGGAGGGTTTCATGAGCGGCATCCATATCTTGGCAGAGTTTCTTAAAAAGGCGTGTGTTAAGAGCACTACCTTTTACAAAGTTAACGGTCTTTATAATGGTATTCAGAGTGTCCAGTAATTCTGAAGGTAGTGTTTTAGATGCAAGTGCTTGCCTGTGGATCATGCAGTGAAGAGAGATAGCATTTGGTGCTTTTTGCTTAACTTTTGTAACGAACCCTGACTGAGAACCCAAAATGGCTGGAGCCCCATCTGTGCATATCCCACAGAGATTTCCTCAGTCAAGTCCTTCAGCTTCAAAGAATTCTGTAAGTTTCTGCATTATGTCTTCACCTTTGGTAGATTGCTCAAGAGGTTCACAAAATAAGAATTCTTCCTTCAGATCCTCATCATGAACATACCTTACAAAAGCCATGAGTTGTGAGCAGGACTGGACGTCAGTGGACTCGTCGAGTTGAATAATCCAGCTCCTTTAATTTCCTGTATCACCTGCTCTTTGATGTCATCAGATATTTGAGAGATTCTGCGTTGCACTGTATTATTTGAGAGAGAAATAGCATTCAGCTTGTCAGCACTTTTCTCACCTAAAACAAGCTTGACCATCATTTTGGCACATGGCAAAATTAACTCCTCCCCGATTGTGTGGGGTTTCTGTTTCTTTGCTATTTCAAGGGATACAAAAAATGATGCCTCTACTACTGCAACATTTTGTTGATGAATGAAGCCACTGGCATCAAGACGTTGTCTCTTAATGTTCAATTCTTGTCGACTAAAGAAAGAACGATCTTTGCCAGCATATTGAGGATGCTTGGTTTCCAGGTGTAATTTAAGCTTACTGGGCCTTAGTGATTCAGGTGTGAGTATTTTGTGACAAATCACACACTGAGGCTTCACTACACCTTTATCAGTAATGCTTGTAAATCCAAAATCCAGATAACTGTCAACATAGTTGCGTTTCTTGTTAGAAGCCATTACTTGCAGTCTGTACCTGTAATGCACAAAGAAAAAACACTATTAACACCCAAGGTATTTAAAATCTCCCTCCCTTGCGAATTGTTCATTAAAAAATTGAGTATTGCAGAATGGAACAAAAAGTAGATCAATATCTTGGAAATTACTTCCCACATCCAAAAACAAACACTTGACAGCATAAAAAGCTGATGGTTGTGAGGTTTCCCTATATCACACAATTCTTTTGCTACACACGTATAGCCTACATGATTGAGCTACCATACCCATGTGTTGAATAAACACCGATAAGTAACATTACTGAGCTGTTTTGAAAAAAAGTTAAATAGATTGTGAAAAAATGCATCAGATATTATTCCACTTCATGTTAATATACATCATGATGCAGAGCTTACTTACCATTAAAGTAGGCTCAAACTGATTATGTAGGGAGGCACACACAGTGATCGATGTTGCAATTGTGAATGTGTGGTTAACTATGAAGTATGAACAATTTTAACACCCTTGCTGATACTCAAGATTCAAGACCAGGTTCTCATACAGTATCCATGGCTTAGGAATCCTTAGAATTATGTTGAGTGAAAATTGTCTACTACCCTAATACATCTCCATGTTTTGTTTGATGTCAAGAACAGAGAATCAGATATAAAAAGATATTTACACAGAATACATTTTGGGACATATTACTCATGTGTCTGGCAGCGAGGCATTGCACTAACCTTGTACTGAACCTGTGAGTTCACTCCACTGGTTGGCTACCAACTCAAACCCTATGGTTTCATCATTCTGTACATAGCCTCAGCTTATGGCCCCCTACATTTTGTTATATGGCCCCCCAGGGGGCCATGGCCCCTAGTTTGGGAACCACTGGGTCACTATAGAGAGTAAACCTGAGAAAATCCCACGTTTATGTACGCCACTTCGCATGAATATTAACACATATTTCGTCCGATTGTCTTTAAAAGAAATATGAAAGCATAAGCGCAAAAAAGAAAGACAATTATATGTATTCTATTGAAATTAATACAGTAATCTCCGATTTGATGGTTGCTAATTTTCAACCAGTTGCAATGTGGTCTAATGCGAACATTTTAGTTTTATGACCTACCTAATGTTATGTAACAAAAATAAAGATTCGATTTTGTTATTTTACATATTTCACATGACTATGTCATCATATACTGCAAGAATATATACACTAAATTATAGAGAACATTATTAGTACATATATATTATCATTTTGAATACGTATAGTGTTACACCTATGATATGCCAGAAGCACAATTTCCTTGTGAAATAAATATAATTTATAGTATATGGTACCCTATACGAATTTATAGTATATGATACCCTATACGAATTGGAAAGGGAATTCTGAATAATTACAACATTAATTCACTTGGTAGCCTATTCCACCCATCTACAACTCTGTTACCAAACCAATATTTGCCTATATCTTTTCTGAAACGAAATTTATCTAATTTGAAACCATTGGTACGAGTTCTTTCGCTATCACTGAGCTTTAGTACATTTGTCATGTCCCCTTTGTTAATCCCACTAACCCACTTGAACACCTCTATCATATCCCCTCTAACTCTGCGTCTCTCTAACGAATGTAAACCTAATTTCTTCAACCTTTCTTCATACGGAAAATTTCTAATATTATGGATCATTTTCACTAATGACAAGAAGTTTTAAGATAACATCAGCAGTTCTGTTACTCACACTCCTAGAGATGAACCCGAGAATCCTGTTTGCCCTATTACGAACGCTTATACACTGTTTTCTAGGCTTCAAATCATTGCTAACAAACACACCTAGATCTTTCTCGCAGTCTGAATTTTCTAATTCTAAATTAGCTAGTTTATATTTAACATTTGTTTGCATCTTCCCTATCTTTAATACCTTGCATTTGTCAATGTTAAACTTCATCTGCCAATTTACTGACCATTCATGTAAGGTATCTAGATCCCTTTGGAGGCACTCTATATCGCTATCTGAATCAATTGATCTCCCCATTTTAGTATCGTCTGCGAATTTACTTATCCTACTAGTTATACCTAAATCTAGGTCATTTATGTATATAAGAAACAACAGGGGACCTAATACCGATCCCTGGGGGACACCACTTTTGACTGCTCCCCACTCTGACTTGGTACCATTTATGCTGACTCTCTGTTTCCTACCAATTAGCCATGACCTAATCCATCCCAACAACGACCCTCCTATTCCATGTGCCTCAACCTTTCTCATCAATCTCTCATGAGGGACTCTGTCGAAAGCTTTACTGAAATCTAAATATATAATATCATATGACTTGTCACTATCTACTGCTTCATATACCTCTGAGAAAAAGCTAAGCAAATTAGTAAGGCACGAACGTCCCTGAGTGAATCCATGCTGAGAAGAATTTATTAAGTTAAATTTTACTAAGTGGCTTCTAATTTTCCTAGCAATAATAGACTCTAGCAACTATGGGAATTTTTCGTGTACATTACTTTGGGGATATTGTTATACGAACCGACAAATGCACCGACGGTGTTATTATACCTATATAAGTACGTAACATTTATATTATAGGTTAAATTGTTATTTATCTACGGGTTGGCTGATTAGTAATTACATATGCAGATATATAGTATAACGTCTAATACTATTAATGAAAAGATGGTTGATAGTAAACTTGCAAATTTTTTGATTTTTACGTGATATTATAACGGAATTCAAGCAACAACAGTCCACTGATCTTCTGTAGGTTGCATGTGATAAGGCAAGAAACGGATTATAATTTACTGTCAGAGAACATAACAAGATTACGAATATAAGTGTGATCTATCTATCCCACTAATCGAATAAGATTTGAACCATCAGTTATTAATGAAAATGTAAACAAATTGAGCTCTAATTAAATAACGAAACGCTTATGGAATATACAAGGAGTAAGACGGTTCGCCAGACTGAAAACCGAGTGGTTTACATGTCAGAGAGGTACAGGGAAAGAAAAGATTATTAGATAAATTAAGTTTAAAGGGGAGGGGAGAATAAACAAAAATAAAATAGAAAACAGGTGTAGTGTGTGGGGAAAGTGGTGAATGAAAAGGATGACTACAGGTCTATTTGTGGTGTGGATTGGACAAAGAGAAAGAAGACAAACTAAGGAAAATGCCACGGCTTGTGGTTTTGTATATGTAACTGACTGGTAAATTATAATGAAGTTGAAATATTGTTGCTGTCACACCGTCGTCACAGCTGGGAGGGGTTGATGACCGGGAAAAAAGTAAAAGTAAAAGTAAAGGTGTGTGTGTGTGTGTGTGTGTGTGTGTGTGTGTGTGTGTGTGTGTGCGTGCGTGTGTGTATTAATGGTGGTGATATCTCTATGCCAGATATACAACGATATTTTTTTCTGTTTTCGCTAGAAAGATGCATGCAAGCGTAAGCGTTGTCATTAAATTAATTGGTATGAAGGCATTTATATACGCCGTGAACAAAACATTGCACAAACACAACATCCACAATATTCAAATATCCAGTAAATTATCATTGAAAAATACCCTTGCTTGACCTCACACATTTCAGGGATATTCATTATGTTTTTATTTTGAGCAAGCTTTGAGCAGTAACAATATTCTCGACTCGAAAGCGAGAGATCACGAGATCGATCCCCGTTGGTGACTGACATGGTTACATTATTTGACAGGGAATCAGATGAAATGTGTAGTAACCATGTATACAAAGTGACACAATATTGGGGATATATGTAGTTGATTCTATTACTGCCATTCCCTCAGGCATTATGGCATGTGGTAATCAATAAATGATACATGTCAACACTTGCAAATATATATAAGCACTATATACATAATATGATTTAACGTCATTTTTCCATTACATGCACTGTAACGGTTCAGACGGGGTTGCCTTTCAGAAGTTGGAGTGTACTGTAGTACAATAAAGTCTCGCCACAGCACTGCACCACCAAGTCATCACTGTGGCTGATGTTGGCATAGTGCTAACCGTGCCTCAGCAAGACTCAACAGAGTCCACCTGCAGTATCTGCAACCACACCACACCTGCCTCAACACTGCTCCAACATGAAAACACTGTTGCCGACACAGGTGTGGTGCCAAACAGCACCCAGGTAAGACTCAGTCCCCTGTGGCACCTATCCGCACCCCACCAGCCTCGGCAGTGCCATACCAAGACAGTGCTAAGATAAAGACTTTATTGCATAGTAATGGCTGTTGGTCCACAAGTCTATCGCCATCCCCCCTATTAGTCGCCTTGTACGACATGACAGACACTCAGTGGGATATGTGAAGCATATTCTTTTTTTCCTCCACCATTAGATAAAGGCCCCCTTACCCCCTGGGGAGGGGGGGGGGGGGTATATATATATAGTCAGCGCTGCCGACTGGGAGGCTCTTCGCCAGTACTTCTTTGTTTCCCATAAAATTACTTTTGCTTCCGTGGCCAGGGACCCTCAGAGAGTGCTGAACACATTACCAAGGTAATCCTCTCGGGCATGGAAGCATACATTCCACTTTCTTTCTCTCAGTCTAATGCAAACAGATCTTGGTTTACTCACGCTTGTTCTACTGCTGTCCGCAACAAGGAAGAAGCATTCAAACGGTACCAACGCCTTAAAACTCAAGATTCTCATACTTCGTATATTTCTGCCCGGAATCAAGCCAAATCTGTTCTTCGACTTGCCAAGCACTCTTTCATCAATAATAAAAGCACTGAACTATCTAACTCTAGCTCTTCCCAAGCTTTCTGGCATCTAGCCAAAAAGCTCTCCAACAATTTTTCTTCATCGTCTTTCCCTCCCCTTTCCACTCTGATGGCACAACCATCACTTTTTCCTCTGACAAAGCTAAACTCTTTTCTCAAACTTTTGCTAGAAACTCCACCTTGGATGATTCCGGTGCTATTCCTCCCTCTCCACTCCCCTCTCCCTTATTTATGCCTCATATCCTAATCTCTTCTAAAGATGTACTTTCTACCCTCTCTGGGCTTAATACTAAGAAGGCGTAAGGTCTGGACGACGGTGTTCCTCCTATTGTACTCAAAAACTGTGCTTCCGTGCTGACTCCCTGCCTAGGCAAACTTTTTCGTCTCTGTTTTTCCTCTAACGTCTTCCCTTCATGCTGGAAGTGTTCTCTCATTCAACCTGTCCCAAAGAAGGGTGACCGCTCTGAACCCTCCAACTATCGTCCAATTGCTCTCATCTCTTGTATCTATAAAGTTTTTGAAACTATTCTTACTTCCAAATTTCTTAAGCATTTCTCTTCCCATAATCTACTCTCAGATCGCCAGTATGGCTTCCTCAAAGGTCGCTCTACCGGTGATATTTCATATCTTACTAACTCTTGGCCATCCAACTTTCGGGACTTCCGTGAGACCTTTTCTATTGCACTAGACATATCGAAGGCCTTCGATAGAGTCTGGCACAAATCTTTAATTTCTAAACTACTCTCCTTCGGTTTCTATCCCTCCATCTGTGCCTTTGTCTCTAATTTCCTTTCCGGCCGTTCCATAGCTGCGGTTGTGGATGGCCATCGCTCACTTCCTCATTCTTCAATTCCGGTGTTCCTCAGGGCTCTGTCCTATCTCCCATTCTTTTTCTAATTTTCATAAATGATCTTCTCAACTGTACCTCCAGTCCCATCCATTCATACGCAGACGACTCTACCTTACACTACTCAATTAGTTTACTGAATGCCCCAGCCAGCAATCCCTCAAAGACAAACGTAATGAAGCCATAGAACACTTAACTTTTGATCTAACTACTATTTCCAATTGGGGCAGAGAAAACCTTGTTGCCTTTAATGCTTCCAAAACCCAATTTCTCCATCTATATACTCGTCCGGAACTCCCAGCGGACTATCCCTTACACTTCAACAATACAAAAATCAATCCTTCACCTTCTCTCAATATCCTTGGTGTCTCTTTTTCTTCTGCTCTCACTTGGAAGGGCCATATTACCAGTGTTGCTAAGGCAGCCTCCCACAAGCTGGGTGTGCTCAACCGCCTCAAGTGGTTCTTTAACCCTGCACCGCTTCTTGCTCTGTACAGGGGCACAGTGCGTCCTTGTATTGAGTATTGTTCACATGTGTGGGGAGGATCCTCTCACAACACACTACTAGACAAAGTGGAAAGGAAGACCTTTCGTATCATTAACTCCCGTCCACTCACCAACTCTCTGCAATCTCCCTCTCTCCGCCGCAATGTTGCACCTCTCTCGTTATTCTATCGCTACTATAATAATCAGTGTTCCTCAGAGCTCTCCCAGTGTATACCACCTCTTCTACGTAGGGTACGTCGTACCCGTCTTGCTCTCTCAGACTTTCTTCTATTCAACAGCTGAGCACTGGAACTCTCTCCCAGAATCAGTCTTTCCCTCTTCCTATGACCTCAATTGCTTCAAACTCCGTGTGTCCAGGCATTTTGACTCGAACATCCCTTGATTTGGCCCTGTCACTCCTTCAACTCTGGGAGAGGCACTTGTTACAGGCAGTTCTTCCTTTTGCCTCCCTCACTCACATAGAAAAAACAAAATAATAATAATATATATACCATATATATATATATATATATATATATATATATATATATATATATATATATGTATATAGAGAGAGAGAGAGAGAGAGAGAGAGAGAGAGAGAGAGAGAGAGAGAGAGAGAGAGAGAGAGAGAGAGAGAGAGAGAGAGAGAGAGATAATATGTACGAGTACTTGTGTTTCAGGTATGTTAGTAGACTTGTGAGGAGGAGCTAGGCGGAGGAGGAGGAGAGGGGCGGCCGCGTAGGGAGGAAGTCAGGCAGGTATTGTGTATGTAAATTAAATGATGAGCATTAGCGCAGCAGGAAAGGCCTTGGTTGCGGATCTGAGGGAGAGGCAAGTGGTGGAGGAGCCGGTAAACTGATAAGGCTAAGGAACCCGGGATTAGACGCACACAGTCTCTCAAATTATATCATGGTGGTTGCACACTCTGAGGGGGTCTTCTTTGGTGGAAGTGAATTGCGTGGGAATGGTGGTATAACACTATATCGTCTTCATAATGACAGGGATGATGATAAATTTTGTTTGTCGATTAATATACTCCATACATATTTGGAATTACGAGAACGATAACATTTAGTGAAACTTCTTGCCATGTAAACTTGCATGGTTTTATCCAAGCACAAAATAATT
Organism: Paralithodes platypus; assembly: GCA_032716605.1. Lineage (NCBI taxonomy): Eukaryota > Metazoa > Arthropoda > Malacostraca > Decapoda > Lithodidae > Paralithodes > Paralithodes platypus. The sequence continues at coordinate 128,626,745 of CM064487.1, forward strand.
AGGTTTCATCCTTTTTATCAGTAGTATGAATAGTGACAACTGTTTACTGAATAACTGGATCAAATGTGATATGCCTCTTTAACTAATTAATGCAATTCTTGAATAGAGATCGCTAAACCTCTCCTTCTCCACCCTCTAACACACTTAGACACATCCCCTTCTTTATCACACACACACATACATACACACACATGAAATAGGTCAAATTATTTGTACTCTTCAAGTCCTATCAAATGAAAAAATAATTAGATTTCCGGAAAATAAACATTTTGGTAAACATTTTAACACTTATAAGAACATAAGAACATAAGAAAATGGGAGTCTGCAGAAAGCCGATTGGCCTAAGCAAGGCAGATCCCTGTCCCACACAACCCCAAATCAATTTCAAAGCCCAATTATAGGCTCAACACTCTAATACCCTGAGGATCATCCTACCAAAACGGTTAGAGATTAACGCAGGATTATGGGGGTCTGCAGAGCGCTGATTGGCCCAACCCGGCTGATCCCCCTTCACACCCAACCCTTCTCGTCCATATGCTTATCCAATTTTATCTTAAAGCTCCCTACAGTTTTAGATCCCACTATAGCACTTGGTAGTCCATTCCACCCATCTACAACTCTGTTACCAAACCAATATTTGCCTATATCTTTTCTGAAACGAAATTTATCTAATTTGAAACCATTGGTACGAGTTCTTTCGCTATCACTGAGCTTTAGTACATTTGTCATGTCCCCTTTGTTAATCCCACTAACCCACTTGAACACCTCTATCATATCCCCTCTAACTCTGCGTCTCTCTAACGAATGTAAACCTAATTTCTTCAACCTTTCTTCATACGGAAGATTTCTAATATTATGGATCATTTTTGTCATTCTACGCTGTACTCTCTCCAATGAATCTATGTCCATTCTGTAATAAGGACACCAAAATTGGACAGCATAATCCATATGGGGTCTCACTAATGACAAGTAAAGTTTTAAGATAACATCAGCAGTTCTGTTACTCACACTCCTAGAGATGAACCCGAGAATCCTGTTTGCCTTATTACGAACGCCTATACACTGTTTTCTAGGCTTCAAATCATTGCTAACAAACACACCTAGATCTTTCTCGCAGTCTGAATTTTCTAATTCTAAATTAGCTAGTTTATATTTAACATTTGTTTGCATCTTCCCTATCTTTAATACCTTGCATTTGTCAATGTTAAACTTCATCTGCCAATTTACTGACCATTCATGTAAGGTATCTAGATCCCTTTGGAGGCACTCTATATCGCTATCTGAATCAATTGATCTCCCCATTTTAGTATCGTCTGCGAATTTACTTATCCTACTAGTTATACCTAAATCTAGGTCATAAAGAAACAACAGGGGACCTAATACCGATCCCTGGGGGACACCACTTTTGACTGCTCCCCACTCTGACTTGGTACCATTTATGCTGACTCTCTGTTTCCTACCAATTAGCCATGACCTAATCCATCCCAACAACGCCCCACCTATTCCATGTGCCTCAACCTTTCTCATCAATCTCTCATGAGGGACTCTGTCGAAAGCTTTACTGAAATCTAAATATATAATATCGTATGCCTTGTCATTATCTACTGCTTCATATACCTCTGAGAAAAAACTAAGCAAATTAGTTAGGCAAGAACGTCCCTGTGTGAATCCATGCTGAGAAGAATTGATTAAGTTAAATGTTTCTAAGTGGTTTCTCATTTCCTAGCAATAATTGACTCTAGTAGCTTTCCTATGATTGAAGTGAGACTAATGGGACGGTAATTGGATGCTATTGATTTATCACCTTTTTTGAAAATCGGAACTACATTTGCAAGCTTCCAAGCTTCTGGAACTATACCTGTTTCTAATGAATTGTTAAAAAGAAATGTTAATGGGTAACTTAACTCATCTCTGCATTCTTTTAATACTCTGGCATATACCTCATCGGGACCAGGCGATTTCTGAGGTTTCAGTCTGTCAATTTCCTTAAGCACATCATTTCTACTTATAGTAACCGTACTTAACCTATTTTCTATACTATCTCTATACACCTTACGGACTTCTGGAATCTGTGCCAAATTTCATTAGTGAAAACGGATAGAAACTGACTATTTAATGTACTGCACATTTCTAAATCACTTTCTGTCATTTCTCCTATCGAAGTTTTAAGGGGGCCTATTTTATCTCTAACTTTAGATTTATATAGCTGGTAAAAAGCCTTAGGGTTATTTTTTGAGTCATTGGCTATCCTGATTTCATAATTTCTTTTGTCTGTCCTTATACATTTTTTAACCTCTCTTGATAGATTCTGATAGTAAGCAAGTAGGTGAATTTCGCCTTTCTTTATTTTTCGATATATTCCTCTCTTTTTTCCTAGAAGGTCTAATAGTCTATTATTCATCCATTTGGGTTGGTTCTGTGTTGATCTAAATTTTCTTTTGGGGATATATTTATTTTGCGCATTGTGGAGTGAAGAAATAAAATTATTATATGTAGCTGTCAAATTATCCTGAGTTAAGACAGGTATCTGAGAGAGAGAGAATGTTCATTAGCGCACCTGGGTCCACTTAATAGTTTAACCATAGGATCGACTCTTAAGGCTCGTCTTAATCCACCATAATTGGCTTTTCTGAAATCTGGGATAAGTGTCGTATTCTCTTTAGCCTTTCCTGTCCATTGTATGTTAAAATAAATTGATTTATGATCACTATTTCCTAGTTGGTCTCCTATCTCTACATTATTTATCATTTGTTCATTATTACTGAGAACTAAATCGAGGATATTATTACCTCTAGTAGGCGAGTCTATGAATTGAAATAAAAAACTATCCTGTACCGCCTCAATAAACTCTGTTGAATCTGAGTCGCCGATTTGATGCTGCCAATCAATATTCGGAAAATTGAAATCCCCTATAATACACACATTGCTAAACCTTGATGCTATTTTCACTTCCTGCCATAAAGCTGTACCTTCGTTTCTACTCATATTTGGTGGTCTATAAATAACTCCAAAGCAACAACACACGTTTCTCCAAAAGTTCCAATCAAAACATCATAAAAGATCTATGAAGTTCCTATTTCGGTCATTAGTTGAATTATATAAATATGTATTGTTATTGCCTTTGCTTTGTGAAGCCTAAGCCGAATACAAATAGTTTCTATGTACTCAACCAGTAACCAATTTAACCAGTTCCAAGATAACCCGTTCCCAATCAGCTTTATAATCTAAACCAGTCCATACTTTTAAGAGGGGATTTGGTTTATGTTGGACCCTCTTCTTCATGCTTAGCCCCATTTACTTTAAGATCTTAATATGTTCGTCCAATTAGTTTGGCGATTTTAATTAAGACCTTTTGTACCATTAGGTGTCTATTTTGTTTCCTGGCGAACGATATCGATCGTGTAATTTTGGAGGAACCAACCTTTGGCTTGGACGTTATTCTACCGAAAAATGTGCAAATTTATCTTGAAGGTGGTTTAGTTTGATGGAGGTCTTGTGAGGAAACTAAACGAAAATAATAATTCAATAAATAAATAGATGAAAAAATACATACAAATCTCCCCTTACCTAAACTGATTGTACTGGGTGAGCTGCAATTTTTTGGATGCACTGGTTGGAACGGTGTACTGGTCGAATTGACCGGTCACCCTAAAATACGTATAGTAGTAGTTCTCACCAAATACAAAACATCGTCAAAACTGAAGCCTTTGTCTGTTCGTAGATCGACCCTATGTGACAAGACTTGTAATAAAAGCATATATCCAATTCACTATCAATTGTATAGCAACAAGCGGCAATAAAGGTGAGCGGAAGGGTGTACAGGGAGTCATCGGTAAGGAAAACTACACCGACTTTATTACTTCAGCGTTCATTTTGTCTACCAAGCTCGGCGAACCATTATGTCTCCCAAGTCGCTGATTATCTCCAAACCCTGTCTTATGGCGGCTGAATGATTATGCTACGTGAAGCATGCCACAGTGAGCGTTGATATTAATAAAAGTCAGACACATAACAGACCTTGGTATACAAATGGCAATCGTGAGAACTATCCGCCACACTCAATCTCTCCTATACATTTTTTTAAAACCTGGTGTTCAGTATTCCCTAGTGAAATCCCCCTTCGCGCACCATAAAACAAAGGAAAAAAAAAAGAGAACCAGATCAAAAAATTACCAGAGGGGATCCAATATCGTATTACACAATTCAACACTTCTGCGTATTCAATTTAATCCCGCTCTTGGGCATTAATGGAATCAAAGGCGGAGGTCCACTCGTCACTCGCGGGTCGTCCTTTGCTGGCGGCGGCCCTGCGAATCTTTCACTTCACTCACTATTGCTCGCTTAACCGTTGGCGGGGGGAATATCGCTCTCTTTGGATTTACACAGGCTCCATGTTGTATACCTCTTGTTGCACTTAATATTGTGCAATTAAATCTAACACAGATGGGCTACATTCATGACAATTGGTTGGTTTATTTGTTCATATTAGTGCACGTAAACGATATAAATACTTTTGTGTGTATAATGTTCGCAGCATTGAACACACAGTTCTTACAGAATACAGTGCATGGGCTAAATGAAAAATTGGTACCATCAAATTGGTCTATTCAATCTAATTCAACAGTAATATACGTTGTAAATTTTGTTATTGAGAATGCATTTTGTTTTGTATTAACCTTCTTTTTAATGATGATCTATATATAATTTAGTATATTATATTATAGTGAATGCTGAATAATAGCTCCCTTGACATAGGACTAACCGTGAAATCACAAGATCTGCTCTTTGTACTACTAGCTGTGTTCTATCTTGTTTTCTATAATATTAAGTTTAGTTCATTTGAGGATATATTTGGGCTACGTGATAGCATAAGGTTCAAATTCACTTCCAGGTGTCCATCGATATTTTCCTGAATCCAGACCTGTTTATATTACTTTAATAATTAGGTAGTTCAATTGGTTAAACATACTATTTCGTTTGTATGACCATGATATTTGATATTTTTGGATTAGGCTCAGCAAAATTTTATGAAAATACATTAAACAGTTGTTTCAATCATCCCTCATAAATAGGCATACATTTGCAATCTCAGTTACCATAGCTTTTAAGGAAATGCTTTTTCAGTTATGACTTTTTGTTTTGTTTTGTTTTGTATGGTACAATCAATGTCGGATATATCTCATAGAACATGCACGAGATGATCAATGTTTAAGGGCTACTTTGTACACTATCGAACTTGTGCATTCAAATGTAGACAAATAGTGCACACATATGGATAATAGTCTGCTTGTATGTTATATTTTTTACACGTAAACGTTGGAAATATATTATTTATGTTACATAAAGACACAAATATTTACAGATGAAGTGAATCACCCGCATATTCTGGCAGCGAGGTGAGCAACATGGCGGCATAGTAAAGGCATTGGGCTTGTGTGTCTGTGTATTGGCCCACTGCAAGAGTCTTTGATGACAGGCGGCCGCTGATGACCTGGGATGAGACTTAATGTGCCCTCACCTGGGGAAAATGCCTTTTGATATTTAGTTCTCCCTTTATCGTATACAAAATTCAACCTTTGTTCAGATTAATAGAAGGGGATATTCTGAGCACGTACAAATATGTCTCGATTTATATGGGAAAGTACTGATAATCATAACATTTAATTAGTTCAATTATATTGTTAACTTCCCCTTACAACATGTATGTATTTCATAAAATAATTTGTATGAGTATTTTGCATAAATTTCGCATATTATGGGTTCTTTGCAATATTATGGAAACTGTAGTTTACTCGATAACATTATAAACATATCTTTGGTTACATAAAATATTAAGTAAGAAATTTCGAGGCGAAGAGTCCAACAAACCGGCAAAGCAAATATTGTTAAGCTTATCTGTCACTGTAGCTTGAATTTGCTTCATGGAGGTTAGTCCAATTGAACCAGAACTGCTCTAAACCAACCCTGGAAGAACACGGAGGTTACATTGACCAGGCACTGAACTGACCAAGCTCCATGTTTGCTCACTCCAGTCAGCAACAGGCGAGGCAGAGAGAGAGGGAGAGCGGAGTGTTTGTTTGGTCAGGCCCTTGTTAACTATCAGGGGATGGCTGGAATAAGTAGTAGGCAGTGAGAGGAAGCACGCAACAACTCTCTAACTGTACATGAGAGAGAGAGAGAGAGAGAGAGAGAGAGAGAGAGAGAGAGAGAGAGAGAGAGAGAGAGAGAGAGAGAGAGAGAGAGTACAAAGGAGTACAAAGGAAATCAAGCAACAACAGATCTAGTGACCCTTCTAGGTTGCTTGTCCTCCAAAACACTGAGGATCAAGTGTCCATACAGTGGTTTAGAGTGGGTAAGGGAACATTGGAAAGGGAATTACTGCCCTGGAACTAATGTCCGTGGCAGGATTAGGAAGTTAGTAGGGGACAGAGGGGTTAGTAACTGAGGGGGGGGGGGGATAAAATAAAGTTATTCATTTACAAACGCAGTCAGTCGGGGGTTTGATGCGAGATATTTGTCTAGGCGGAGTTTAAATGAATCAACGGTGATGCAGTCTATAACGTTTCGGGGAAGCCCATTCCACAAGTTGACAACTCGATTGAAGAAGAAATTCTTAGATTCGTGTGAGTTAAAAGATTTACCAATAATTTTGCAACCATTTCCCCGCGTGTAATTAGATTGGTCGATAGTGAAGTACTTACTACAGTTCATATTGTCGATGCCTTTGATGATTTTGAACACTTGAATTAAGTCACCTCTTAATCTGCGCTGGGTTAAAGGAAATAGATTTAATTCTCTAAGACGCTCTTCGTATGGTTTGTTCTTTAGGCTAGGTATCATTTTGGTAACTCTACGTTGAACTCGTTCTAGCTTGTTTATATCTTTTTGGTAATAAGGGCACCAGGATTGAACGCAGTATTCCAGAAGAGGGCGGACTAAGGAATTGTAAAGGGTTAGGATAACTTCTTTGGATTTATGCTCAAATGACCTGCCTATAAAGCCAATTATTTTGTTTGCCTTCTTAACAACTTCTGAACATTGTTGACTCGGTTTTAGGTTACTCGATATTGTTACTCCCAGATCGTTTCTCTGTTTATATTCTTAAGCTGAGTGCCATTCATCGAATAGTTTGCTTTCTCATTTAGGTATCCGATATGTAGTACTTTACATTTTTCCGCATTGAAACTCATTTGCCAAATTTGGGCCCAACATGACAATTTATCTAGATTGTGTTGCATATCGTCAACTTGTTCTTTTGAGAGTATGCTATTTGCAATTTTTGTATTGTCAGCAAATTTTGAGATTGTACAGGTGAGACCCTCATCTATGTCATTGATGTAAATTAGAAAGAGAATTGGTCCTAGTACCGATCCCTGGGGTACCCCGCTACTTACATTGGTCCATTTAGATGCCTTACCGTTTATGACTACTCTTTGCTTTCTGTCGCTGAGCCAATTTTCTATCCATTTCAACACACCGTCTTGTATTCCATGCGCTTTTAGTTTTAGCAGTAAACGTTTGTGGGGAACTTTGTCAAAGGCCTTTTGAAAATCAAGGTATATAATATCTACAGCTTTACTCTCATCATAGAGGTTGAGGATATCGTGGAAGAAGTCTAAGAGGTTTGTTAAACAGGAACGTTTTTTACGAAAGCCGTGTTGAGTATCTTTAAGTATGTTATTTTCCTCTAAGTGATTTACGAGTCTGTCTCGTATGACCGTTTCTAGCATTTTACATACAACTGAGGTTAAGCTAATTGGACGATAGTTACTGGGTAGGGATTTGCTGCCTTTTTTGAATATCGGTGTTACGTTGGCTAGCTTCCACTGATCAGGCATAGTTCCAGACTGCAAGGATTTATTGAATAGTAATGTCAGTGGTTTGGAGAGCTCATCCTTAGCTTCCTTTAGAACTCTAGGCGAGATTGTATCAGGTCCAGGCGTTTTATTTACCTTGAGTTTATCTAAACAATTCAATACTTCTCTCTCTGTAACGGTGATATTGCTTAGAACATCTGAATTATCAATCTGAATCGGTGATGGTGTAGGGATATCACTGAGGTCTTCTGTTGTAAAAACTGATGCAAAGAAGGTATTGAGGGCATTACTCATTTGTACTTCGTCTTTGGTGTATTCTCCATTTTCATCGACGACTAACGGTCCAACAGTTGAAGTAACTGCTTTTTTCTTTCTGATATAACTATAGAATTCTTTCGGGTTTGTTTTACTTTGATTCGCAATATGTAACTCTAAGGTCTTTTTACTTTGCTTAATTAACTTTTTGGCTTTGCGTCGTAGCTCTACAAATTTCACCCGTTCTTCGTAATTTTGTGAGGATTTTAATCTATCATTAGCAAAATTTTTAGCAAGCAGGCAGTGTGAAATATCTTTATTCCACCATTTGGGCTTATTATTATGGCCTGGACGCCGTATTTTCGATGGTATGCAGTCTTGCACTGCTTTTAGGTAAGTGGTTTCGAATAACTTCCAAGATGTATTTATGTCGTTATTGTTAATTAAAAAGCTCCAGTCAGTTTCTTTAAACATAGCTCTAAGTTTATGGAAGTTTGCTTTCTTGAAATTAGGGACTTTTTCGATGCTACTATTTGGTTCGTTACTAGTAAACTTTAAAGTGAAAGTTATCGTACGATGGTCGCTGTTACTGAATTCATCAACAACATTCAAATTCTCTATTAATTCTTCTTTTGTTGCAAGTACAACGTCAAGAACGTTATTACCACGGGTCGGCGTTCGAACAAATTGATAAAGCGAACTCTCTTGCAAGTTCGTATACAAGTCATGTCCGGAGTGTGACGTAAGAGTATCGCCCCACTTGGTCACAGGTAAATTAAAGTCGCCAAAAATTACGGTATCTTGTGAGTTACTTACATCTGCAATTTGTTCGTAAATTTCTCAGTCAGTTTGCACTGATTGAGCTGGAGGTCTGTATATTAATGCAAGTATTATTTTTGTACCTTTATTATTCTTTATTAGCACAAAAGATGCGTCGACGTTCACAATTTGAGGTTTTGACAAGAGGGTAGGGTTAAGACTTTCTTTGATATAGAGTAAAACGCCACCTCCATTTCGATTTATTCGGCTTTTCTCAAACATTACATAACCGGGAAGTGAATACTCTGCTAAAAAGTCTCTATCTTCTGTATTGAGCCAAGATTCTGTTATGCCAATCACATCATAATTTTCTGTAAACACTAGCTCCTCTAAATCTGAAAATGTATTGCGTATGCTACGAGAGTTTGCATAGAAAACCTTTAAATTTGTTATTTTAGAACTCACGGAACGGAACGCTCTTTAATAATATTTTTGGTTCTTGTCGGATCTACATTTATGTTCATGGCTGTCCTCGGTCCTCGCTGTCTTCGGTCCTTATCGCTGGTGGTCCTCGGTTGCCTCTGTTTTTTTCTTGGCGTTGGATGATTTATGTCACTGCTTCTTCTTCTCGGATGGCGTTTTTTTATCCATTTGATCCATTTTTTGAGAGAGAGAGAGAGAGAGAGAGTACAAAGGAGTACAAAGGAAATCAAGCAACAACAGGTCTTGTGACCCTTCTAGGCTGCTTGTCCTCCAAAACACTGAGGATCAAGTGTCCAAACAGTGGTTTAGAGTGGGTAAGGGAACATTGGAAAGGGAACTACTGCCCTGGAACTAATATCCGTGGCAGGACTAGGAAGTTAGTATGGGACATATGGGTTAGTAACTGAGGGGAGGATAAAATAAAGTTATTCATTTACAAACGCAGTCAGTCGCGGGTTTGATGCGAGATATTTGTCTAGGCGGAGTTTAAATGAATCAACGGTGATGCAGTCTATAACGTCTCGGGGAAGCCCATTCCACAAGTTGACAACTCGATTGAAGAAGAAATTCTTAGATTCGTGTGAGTTAAAAGATTTACCAATAATTTTGCAACCGTTTCCCCGCGTGTAATTAGATTGGTCGATAGTGAAGTACTTACTACAGTTCATATTGTCGATGCCTTTGATGATTTTGAACACTTGAATTAAGTCACCTCTTAATCTGCGCTGGGTTAAAGGAAATAGATTTAATTCTCTAAGACGCTCTTCGCTCTTCGTATGGTTTGTTCTTTAGGCTAGGTATCATTTTGGTAACTCTACGTTGAACTCGTTCTAGCTTGTTTATGTCTTTTTGGTAATAAGGGCACCAGCATTGAACGCAGTATTCCAGAAGAGGGCGGACTAAGGAATTGTAAAGGGTTAGGATAATGTCTTTGGATTTATGCTCAAATGACCTGCCTATAAAGCCAATTATTTTGTTTGCCTTCTTAACAACTTCTGAACATTGTTGACTCGGTTTTAGGTTACTCGATATTGTTACTCCCAGATCGGTTTCTCTGTTTACATTCTTAAGCTGAGTGCCATTCATCGAATAGTTTGCTTTCTCATTTAGGTATCCGATATGTAGTACTTAGAGAGAAAGAGAGAGAGAGAGAGAGAGAGACAATTAGGAAAGTACCAACTAAATAGTATGTATATATATACTCAGGCACATAATTATACCCTATAACTGGGGGTGGCCGACTCGAGACAGAACCTGAACTGAAACAACATTCAAAGTTCCGATTCTCAGGGTCCGGTACCACTTTCGCGTCCCCTAGCCCCATATGTATATATTTCATCTAGTAGGTGAAATCTACATGGGGAGGAGGATTCCTAGCCCCTGCCCCCAGAAGTAAAAGTAGGACAGTAAAAGACACAGGCAAATTAAATAGTACAGGGTTGCATAAAACACCCATCGATTCTCTGATTTGAATGGACGAATCAGCTCAACTATCAAATCTGGCGTTGTCGAATCAGATGATTGATTAACTTGAGTTGTCGAAAAAGGCTTAAAGTTTGAATCAGGTTGCGTAGTCGAATCAGAAAAGAAATAGTTTAAACACAGAACTGCGACATTTGATTGAATAAGGAGAAAGGTCAAAACGAGATGTGCATCTTACCAACGAGATTTGTATTTGTCAATGAATTGTAAGCAACTTAAAAGTTTGCCTTGGAATTCTGCTAACAGGAATTTTAGTTAGATACTATTTCTTGGAATATATATATATATATATATACTTTTATTATACGTGGGTGAGGGAGACAAAAGGCAGAAATGCCTGTGACGAGTGCCTCCCCCAGAATTAAAAGAGTGACAGGGCCAAAATCAAGGGACGTTCGAGCCAAAAATGCCTGGACACACGGAGTTTGAAGCAATTTAAGTCATAGGAAGTGAGAAAGACTGATTCTGGGAGAGAGTTCCAGAGCTCAGCTGTTGAATAGAAAAAAGATTGAGAATAAAGTTTCACTCTTGGGTTGAAGAGTTGCACAGAGTAGGGGTGGGATTGTGTTACGAGACGGGTGCTATGTGCTCTACGAAGGGGGGGGGGGTATACACTGAGAGAGCTCTGAGGAACACTGATTATTGTAATAGCGATAGAATAGTTCGAGAGGTGCAACATTGCGGCGAAGAGAGAGATTACAGAGAACTGGTGAGTGGATGTGACTTAATGAGACTTAAGGCTTTCTTTTCTACTTTGTCTAGAAGTCCTGTGTGAGAGGATCCCCCACATACGTGTGAGCAATACTCAATATATGGACGCACTGTGCTCCTGTACTGTGTAAGAAGCTGCAGAGGGGTAAAGAACCCCCGGAGGCGGTTGAGCACACGCAGCTTCTGGGAAGCTATTTTTAGCAAGAGTGGTAATATGATCTTTCCAAGAGAGATCAGAAGAGAAAGAGACACCAAGAATATTAAGAGAAGATAAAGAGTTAATTTGTATGTTGTTGAAGAGTAGGTTTTAGTTTTCTGGAAGGGGGCAACGAGTAGACAGATGGAGAAATAGAGTTTTGGAAGCATTGAAAGTAACATGGTTTTCTCTTCCCCAATTAGAGATAGTAGAGAGATCAGAAGATAGGTGCTCTATGGCCTCCTTACGTGAGGTTTGGAGTTCCTGCTATTTATGTTGTTGAGGAAGGCTAGTTGAATAGTGTAATGTAGAATCGTCAGCATACGAGTGAATGGGGCTGTAGGTGCAATTGAGAAGGTCGTTAATGAATAATAATTAGATAATTGGAGATAGGACAGAACCCTGAGGAACACCGGAGTTGATAGGTTGAGGAAGTGAATGGTGGCTGTCCACGTCCGCAGCTATGGATGTTTACATACTGCATATGTTTCGTCAGATCACATAACATTTTGTTCAAGAATCTTGTGTTACGACCGGCACTACGAAATAAACAAGGGCACTTAATAATGGACTAGATGATAGGCTATATCTGCAACAACGGTACGCTAATTCCAAAACCTCGAACTATTACGCCGGTGAACAAAACACTTAAACCCTCCAGAGTTAATCTACTGGATAACGGGGTATCAATTAACTGGGTTTTAGTGCACTTCTACAAAGGCTTTCCGGTGACGGCAAAGCCTACTCACAACGGGAGTACTTTACGTTAATAAAATGCTCTTAAGTAATAACAATGCTTGAATAAACTATAACAAGATTTAATAAAGAAATATATGCTTACGTTAACGTTAGTGTGAGTCTGTACTCAACACTAAACTCTTCAATGCTCTATGAAAACACTGGAAGTCTAGTCCTACAGCAAACTGATATGGAATCTTCTGAAAACGTCTGATGCTCTAAGATGCTCGTTAATATAGAACAGAAATAATGCAGGGGCAGGACACCAAAGCGTGTATCTTAAATACACCAATACGTAGGATACATATATATAACAAGGGAGTGCAACAACTCTGTGACAGCACCAATAATAGCCACTCAAAACAGTACTTCCTTAGCCAAAGTAACAGCCATACTGGGTTGTGCACCAATCATCAACCTAGGCTAAAATAATACGTGAATTCCTAAAGCATTCACAGTTAAAGTTAATAAACACAATGCTGTCTTTATTACTAATAAAGTCTAGCAGCGGAAAACAAGGTACCAGGAGGCTAGGCAGAGCGCAAGCATGCTCGAAGCCTACTGTCTCCCCTTGAACAGATTTCCCTTATGTTATGTTAAGTGACTAGGAGGCTCTCTTGGTAAGTCCAGATCTCAAGTATCTGGTCTTGCCCTAGCGCTCCACAAAGGTCAACACAAAGAGGTAGCGAGCATACGAGCAAGAGTAGGCAAAAGCCCTTCGCTCGTATACAGCTACACTCACAAAGGAAAAATATGCGCAAGGGTTACAGGCACCTAGCTCCGTCGAAGTCGTACAGGTTTTGACTCGCCATATACATAACTCAGACAACGACTAAAGATACCTTCCACTATCTAGCATTAAATAGTAACAAAGAACAGCTCAATAATTAGAAGCACCCAATGATAATATGACTCATGTGACTATGACTAATAATCCCTAAAGCTAGTGCAAAACATATATGTTTGGTGCTGGTAACACGACTGGCCGACTATGGAAGTCGTATGCAGAACCAGAAGGGATAAGTAATTGAACAAAGATGAGAAGTAATGGAAAAGAAGAAGTTCAGAGAGAGAAACAGTAGTACAGGGGGTTAGATTGGGGGACAGATTGCAAGGGACGTCTAGGACCAAGCACACAATGCCAAGCTCTGCAGGAGACACGCGGCGGGAGCCCCCCCCCCCCCCCAGCACCAACACTAGGACAGCGGCACCCAATCACAGACCACTACGTCATGAAATGCAGGCGTCCTAGGACGCGCCAGACCCGCCAGCCAATCAAGGGCGTGGGAAAGCCCGCCGAGCGAGGGAGGCACACGTACATACACACGCACATAATACAACCTTGCTGCCTACCTCGCTCTTTCTCCTTAACTTCACACTGCATATCTTATACTCTATTACTGATATAAAATACTTCCATGTGTCACAGACAAGAATAAAGACCACCACTGATCTGGCTGTGACTACATTAATACTAGGAAAGAAAGAACATCGTTCTACGATTATTATAGCCCATTCCACTTCCCTGGCGAGCACTAGCGAGTACGAGCAGATTCTGGCAAGCTGGCCAGCGTAACACTTGTTATAATACCTTGTCTTCGAAACTTGTCAATGATATACAGTAATTATCAATCAATCTTGCTATGAATCTTAGCATCAATAAATTTCAACGAATCTTTGTAATCTTATCAACGAATAATGTAGATGATTTTGAATTGCCTCATTCTCCCGTACTCTCTCTCTCTCTCTCTCTCTCTCTCTCTCTCTCTCTCTCTCTCTCTCTCTCTCTCTCTCTCTCTCTCTCTCTCTCTCTCTCTCTCTCTCTCTCTCTCTCTCTCTCTCTCTCTCTCTCTCTCTCTCTCTCTCTCTCTCTCTCTCTCCTTATTTGTCGAGTAACGCTTTCCCATATATGTTCTGATCCAAATCAAGAATATAATAATATAATAAGAGTTAGGACGTTATTTCACGAGCTAATTCTAGTTAATTTCATACGTTCATGTGTTTTTTCCCAACGATGCTAAGATCTGACGTACCGGTACTGTTATCACAATTAGAAAACAAATCATTTTAGGCAAGATAAATATTTAAAAATCTTAGCAAATTAAGTTTTTTTTTCGGGATCCCCTTCTCTCACATGATTAGCCTAATTAGGTAAATACATTTAAGACGCTTGCCAATTAATTTGGTGATTTTAAGACTTTTCACCCCCATTTCTTATAGAATTATCTAACTTTTTCGTGCCATTTAGGTGTCGATTTTTTTTCTGGTGAGTGATAGCGACCATGCAATTTAGAAGGAACCAGCCATCGGCCAGATCATTTTTCTACCAAAGAAGATGCACAAATATATCTTGAAGGGGGATCTTGGGATTATTTATTAAGCTTGATGTAGGTCTAGGGAGCAAATCAATATAATACTACTACTACAACTACTATTACTACTACTACTATAGATAATAATAACAATAATAATAATAATAATAATAAAATAATAATAATAATAATTAATATATACAGTATATATATAATAATAATAATAATAAAACAAAAATTACCCTTATACCAATCATCTATAATCTATATAAACCCGCGTCAACTTAGGAAACCCAGGTATAAAATGAAGGGACATGAATAAGTAAAGGGTTGTCTTCACCTCCCACCGTGTTGACTTTCTCTAGGGAGCTACAGGTGGAGAGCAAGGGGCGGAGTGTTTGGTGAGGCCCTAGTGACTATATACCCTGTAGTGGTGGCTGGTGGTGGGAGAAACACACTACAGCTCTTCAATGTGGATATGGGATATAGAGGGAGGGAGGGGTGTGTGTGTGTGTGTGTGTGTGTGTGTGTGTGTGTGTGTGTGTGTGTGGTGAGGCCTTTGTTAGTATATACCCTATAGTGGTGGGTGGTGATGGGAGAAACACACTACAGCTCTTCAATGTGCATATGGGATATAGGGAGGGAGGGGGAAGTGTGTGTGTGTGTGTGTGTTTGTGTGTGTGTGTGTGTTTGTGTGTGTGTGTGTTTGGTAAGGCCTTATGCATATTTGGGCAAAAACAGAAGTCTGGAGGGGATTTTCCAGTAGCGGACTTTTTCCAGTAACGGACAAGCTTTCCCCCCCCCCCATTAGTCCGTTAAATCGAGGGTCGACTGTAATTATAAAAGCTGAAAAGTTAATTCTTAGAAAATAATAGGACAACATTTATCTAAGAGTCTCAGATGCATTTCAGAGTAAAACAGTGTTTGGCTACATTGGCTAGATATGTGAGCATTCATGGTCTTGTGTATATTTTACTGTAATAAAAAGAAAGAACACAATTGGTAAGGCCTTATAGTAACTATACCCGAGAGTGGTGGGTGGTGGTGGGAGAAACATGCTAGTGCTTCAATATGCATATATGAGAGAGAGAGAGAGAGAGAGAGAGAGAGAGAGAGAGAGAGAGAGAGAGAGAGAGAGAGAGAGAGAGAGAGAGAGAGAGAGAGAGAGAGAGAGAGAGAGAGAGAGAGAGAGAGAGAGAGAGAGAGAGAGAGAGAGAGAACCATTTATAAGGTTTATCTTGAGCGTTTTATAATTTAGGATCGTTCTTTTATAATGAGTAAGCCATTTATATCGACATTACTATGGAACATTATAACATCGTATCCAACACTATATAATACAACATAATATCTACTACTATATCACAAAATATGTTACAGCTAAAAACACTACTATAAAACATTAATCTCCTAAGAGGATTTTCAAGCTAAATAAGTTAGCTCCAAAATGGCAAAGCGGTTGTCGTTTGTTGAGAGGGCCGAGAAAGAAAGGCGGTTAATATATGAGATTAATGTAAGTTTAGGAGGGGTGTGTAAAGTTTGTGAGAGGCAAGTTTGCTCCCCGTGCAGCGGCCGCAGATCCTCTTACCCTTCTTTAATAATATAATGGTAAGTCATTTAATAAATATACAAATAGCCAACCGTACGACAATAAGAACAAAATATGAGCTCATAATAATTACATTTTCTGACGTTCTCATCCATTTCTAACTAAAAGCCGTCGTGTTTACTTACAGATATTTTGATATTACCCATTTTCTTAATTTTTTTTTTTTTTTTTTTTTTTTTTTTTAAACATTCGAGATGACCAAAAAACTATACTGTGATACTGTTCGAAACTTTACTGTTGTAATGTTTGCAAACGTAACTATTAATGTTCAAATAATACATTGGCGTTTCAAGTTGAAAGGAATAATAGTGATATATAGTAATTGGGTACACCGTCGTGCTTAATATCCTAATATTGGATAAACCATTATTTTGTAAAGAAAGAAAAGAAAAGGTTGTTAATGTTTCATCTGGTCATGGTGTGTTGGTTAAGGTTAATCGTTTATTGTCTTAGGGTCGTTTGATTCGAGTTGCAGTCAGGCTGTACACACATATAAATATATAAAAAGTATATCAAACAATAGTAATGCGTTTATCTGAGAACATAGTGTTTACTAATTGCTAAAATTAATCTATATTATTATGTTTCATAAGTGATACAAATTTAAAAGCGCATTGTCGGTTTTTAGTAAACATATAAAACATCACAAGATCTAAAAGATTTCATATTTACATTGTTTGGCAAACAGGTATTATATTATAATAACATTATTTATACATTATTAATATGAAATATATTGATTATTATGAGTCTAGACAGTATGATCCTCAGCTGTTCATAACTTGAAACGGTTTGAGAAATCGAGACCATGTTTCGAACAATAATTTGGTAAGGAAATTTACAACCTTTTTGCTCCAGTCCTCCATGAGCTACAAGAAGATACGGGTCACAGTTCCTAGACTCATCAAAATGAATGAATTCTAGCGGTATACAATGACATGGACACAGGGTATATGCAGTTGTCCCGTACCTCTCTACTACAGTGGCTCTCTCCCACAGCAGCCTCACCGCTAACTTTCAATACACACACTCCGGAGAGATTGAAGATGGCGGAGAGCTACTAGGGCCGTCTGAAGGGAGATTAACGCTAAATGTGTTGGCCAGTAACTGGAATGGTGCCTATCAAAATCTAGCCATCCAATATGTTTGGTACTTTAACTCATTCTGTACGATGAAGCATTTTTCCTATTCTTCTGGCTATCATTACACGATATCATTCAGCTTAGGACGGGCCTAATCAAAGGGTTAAATAAGATTAATTAATATCCATTTAATTCCTAAAGCATTTTTTAAGTTGAATAAAGTCGATTGTTTTGAGCCAGATTAAGATAAATAATGACGCCATTGTTTTCAAAGGGATATCTGTTTACCCATTCGTATGTAAATATTTATGTGGCCAGTTGTAGTTTCTGGGTTATATTATTGAATGTATACAAGCATATAAACACATAACGGCAGACAGAAAGCAGGGACAGGTATACAACATGGTGTCTCTCTATATCAAGGTGGGATTATATCAATCTCCCTACCGAATCTGTAAACTACAAAGGGAGGGGTGGTCTGGGAGGGGAGGAGCGGTGGGGGGGGGGGGGGGGGGTACATTAGTCGCTCAGTAGATATCCTTCAGTAGACAGGTACTAGTCAACTGCAAACATGTGTTTTTTCACAATACAGTACATACTACTTGGCTCTTTCAGGATTATGGCGCATTTTAACCGTTTATTCGGTCTATCATTAGACAATTGTGTTCAGTTTCAAAGGCCCTATTGAAATTAAGGGGGGATAATTGCCTTAATCATTCAACTGACTCACATTTCCTTCCTAAGCTGAGTAAAATTGTCTACTAATAGCCAGATATTAAACAAATATGTAGGCGTCTTCTGATCTTGGAAGGGTTACTTATATGTATGTTTATAGGATCAGCAAAACAACTTTAGAGGTAAAAGTCTGAACCTCTTGAAGCTCTGACGCGTTTTAGCAGTATTATTTTGGCTATCATTAGACGATTTTATGCAGCTTAGGAAGGATCTTTGGGTATTAAAAGGGTAAATACTATCTCAATCCACCCTCTGACTTCCATATACCCTTCCTAATCTGAATAAGATAGTCGAATAATAGCCAGAAAACAAAACAAAAGTGCGTCGTCGATCCTCAGAGGGTTAAAATACCAACTATGGGGGCGTATTAAATATGTTCATAATGATTACAGGTTTTATCAGATTCTTGCTAAACGATTAAGCAACCAAAATTCCTCTATATATGGTCTAGAGCCACCACACCTTTACTGAGTTTGCAGCTAAGCACGAAATCCTCACTTTGGTTCACTTTTTTTTCGATTTATTTTTCTTTCATGTGTTTACATTTTGTTTACGTTCCTCCCTAGTCCTCCATACAACTTAAAACAAAATTATAATCCATTAGATCTCACCTCTGGTTCTTTCAAAATTACAGGATCTCTATCGTTCGCCAGGAAAAAAATGACATCTAAATACCACGAAAGGTCTTAATATTGACAACAAAATGGGGCGAAACGTCTTAAAATCGACAAATTAATTGGGCAAATAATGTTCTTATAATCTGAAAACTCAAGAGCTAAACATGAGGGCGAAGGGGATCTAAAAAACGACCCATCTCCCCTTAACACCATCTACAGCCACCCCACAATAACTGATCTTGTAGCTATAAATCCGTAATGGTGTCACTTGTCCGCCCTCCGTGCTGTCAAGGGCCCCTATTGCTCAGTATGTAGATTGGCTTGAGTAGTCGAGACGCACGCAACTTGCAACTTTGGAATCGGCTAGTGTGAAATATTAAGCAAGACGCTATAAATCCTGATATTATCGTGCAATTTTTTAAATAACTAGACTGGGCGAAGGTTTTAGCAGGTCACTAATTAAACATCTATTGTACATATATACCGAGAACTTAAATAATATACAGTATATAGAACATTACATAGATATTGATAAACTTGGATGGCGTGCACTATGGTATTTTCCTTTACCTTTTTTCCCTGCTGATGTTAAGTTGCCTTCTCCCCATCGTGATTACTCCCCTATTATCAACACTGTGTAACGAAATATGTTGCTTATTAATAAACAAATTGGTATTTACCCGGTATATTATACAAAGACGGAGTAGTTACAAATTGGTATTTACCCGGTATACTATACAAAGACGGAGTAGTTACAAATTTGTTCATCAAATATCGAGAACACAGCTGCTGAAGCGTTCAATTTACTGTCAAATAAAAAATACAAAAATAAAAACAAAAACAAGAGAATAGCCTATACCTGTAGTTTGTGTTTGACCTAATCACTCGTCGCCTTGTGGTTGCCATTTGGAGGCAGATGACCGAGCTAGCCCAATATCATGCTGTGAAAAATCCAGATTAAATTATCTTACTTTCGATAAAATTGAGCCCAGTTCCTCATTGCCGACAGCTCCACTATAGGTTGGCTCCCTCCAGCTAAATAGACTTTGTGTCAGCTGCTTAATGCGATAATCAATCCTAGACTGAAAGGTCCATAATCAGTAACACTAACCAATCGGCCGGCTGCAGTGTATACACTGCGTACATATTTATCCAACATTTTGCTTCTGCATTGCCTTTTAATAACAAGCCATTGCTGAATTTTACGCTATCCAACCAGAAAACATTTTCCAAAATATGACAGAACAAAATATGTCATTACTTATGAACGCCAACTGTAGCAACTCAGAGGAATTCAGGACATACACTCTCCGCGGCTCCATCGTGCAAGAATTTCCCCAGACTAAAAAGCAGGAGCTGGAACATAGGTTGTTGGTAAAAATAACATATTCACATTTAACTGTTCAATAGGTTAGCTGCAGGAGCTCTTGTTCTCACATCAATTTTGTCATCAAACTATGTAAAAGGTTACCTTTATAATATATATATATATATATATATATATATATATATATATATATATATATATAGTATAGACAGTATATATAACTGTATATATATCGTAAACCATTATAGCGGCCGGAATGAATGATTAGCGTTTGCCAGAAATACGCCAATGGTTAGATGAAAGGAATCTATTTCTGGACCTGCTGATTAATAAGCAGTCATGCCCTTATTTACACAGGGTAATAACATTAATCTTACACCTCCAATTATAGCCTATATATGATGCCTTCATACGCAGCTTTTGTCATTCAAACTTAGAACAAACAATAGTTCATTCCAAGCAATGGGTGACACAAGCCAGGCGGTTTTTGTGTTAGAGTCTTGTGATAAGTGGCTATAAAGTGGCACAGGATTCTGTTGACTTCATTCAAAAGCCTAACTTTGCTCAATGACGTCATCAAAGATCAACTGATAGTACTAGAAAGGCTTTTATGTGGTATCAATGGCCCCTGACAAGATTTTCGGAGTGTCCGCTAAGTCCCATATCTAGTCATCAATCAAAGGAATCTGGCACAAAATTGCAGACAAGTGCTCTGTGTGAGGTCACCCATTCTAGCTCCTTACCATATTGTCAGTAACCTATAACATGCCAAATTAGTATTATCACTTCCATATTCCATTACAAATTCGTTTAAGTGATAACATTGTAATACTAATTTAGAGAGAGAGAGTGAGTGTGTGAGAAGGAGTGTTTGAAAGAGTGAGAGTGAGTAAATGGGAAACAAGTAGCTTCAGCTGAAAAACAAAAATGAGATCGAGAGCGTTTGTAAAAATGATTCATATCGTATCTGATGAAAAGGATATTAAGCAGTAGAATTAGCTCCTTCTAACACTTACCAGATCGTCCAACCAATACACAGAAAAAAGGATCAAAAGCTTACAGTCAGTATAGACAACTAGAATGGAACTCACAGAAAGCACAAAAGTGTAGAACCTTACTATTTTACTGAGAATGGTTGGATTAGAGGCTTGTAATTGATGTTCATAGATTGCCTTACATATAGATATATATAATTATATTTCATTATCAAAAGTTTACAAGCCTTAAAACACATTACATACAACATTTAGTGCGGCATATCTGCTAACTAGGCAAAAGGAGCATCAATAAATCAAGTAAGAGTTTCCATCCTTAAGCACCCGTCACACCTAGCCGATTTTAGGCCAAGACTGTCCGCGACCTAAAGCACCCGTCACACCTAGCCGATTTTAGGCCAAGACTGTCCGCGACCTAAGGGTCGTGGACAGTCTTTGTCTACGTCGCCGCGCATCATGGGCCGTCGCCAACCTAACAAACAGGTCGGGATTGGTCTTCACATACCCCCTCTACAGTTCTACAAGCGAAAAATTTGAAATCAAGTCGGCGTGGAGTGAGGTCATAAAAATGGGACGGGAAGGGGACTGGAGGCTGATGGCGTGTGACGGCGCTTGACGGCGATTGACGACGCTTGACGGGAAACGGTAGGCGTCAGTGCGGCGGCACACGGCACCATAAATGATAAGTGGATAAGTGGATTATCGCCACGTTTGGCTTTCTCAAGGACCACATCGTGCGGCAGAGTGGTCGTCAGAATAGCCAGGTAAATTTTGTTTTAATTAGTTTTGCATGTCTCGATTATTTAAAAGTGTTTGACACTGACCAGCCACGTGTGGACAAATTAATTATGTTTGTGGAGACTCGTTGTGCATACCACAGGTTTCTGACCTGACCTGGTTGTGGTATCTGCCGTTTGTTATTCCTTTCGTGATTTCATTATTGTATTGATTTACTTATTAATTTAATATCTTTATATATATATTTTGTAATTAATTTATTCATGTACTTAGAATAATATTGCTATATTGATTTATATAAGGTATTTAGTCATTATTTATACTTTATTTATTATATATGTATGTATTTTTTGATTGATGACTTTCTTTATTTCATTATTGTATTACTTTATTTAGTTATTGAATATGTTATATATATATGTATATATAACGTAAATCATTTTTTTATGCATACATTATTCATGCAGTGGATGAATGAAACAAGCCATATAATATATATATATATATATATATATATATATTAGTACATATCAATACTAATAATTGACAATTTCAGGCTCATATAGCTGTCACCGGTTGCCAGGAACCGCAGTGTTATGGCTAGTCGTAGGCCAGGGTCGAGTGCCTTCCGGTAAAAAGTATCGTTCTTTTCAATGCGGTGCGCCACACGTCCTAGTACCTCCCGGAAGACTGCAACATCCATCCGCAGGTAGTTTCTGTAGGCTGGCCCATCCTCCTGGGCGAGTTCCTTCAGTAGCTGCTCATAAATACCAAAGGTTTTCCTACGGAGAAGCCAGTTCCGGACCCACATGCGAGGGGTTCTATTCTCCCTCCTTCTTTTCCTCAACAGCAGCTTGCAGATGGCTATATTTGTCAGTAGGTAGTCATTTTCCAGATTTAACTGAACCTGGAGTAAGCGTAGATGTCGTATCGGGTTCCTGGGGACTGTGGTGAACATGGCTGCGTGCAACCCTTACGGTGGCTGAAGGTATACTGATGAGGCCCACCCTTTGGTGTACCTTTTATATACCACACCTTGAGTTCGGTCGCCGTCGTTCGGGGTCATGCGGGCCGGGGCCACTGTCCATACTGAAGGGGTCGCCGCTCATCGGCACAGTAATGAATATTGACGCCGCCCTAACTCCTGTCGACGCCATTCGTCGGGTCGTTGTCGACGCACTACGCCGCAGATCGGCACTCCAGCGGCGACCTAAAACTCACATTCAGTCCGGCATGGGCGCCGGTCTACCCCGTCAGGTCGCCGTCAGGCGGCGTGGCCATCCATACTGCGTCCCGTCCAAAACTCACCCCCCCATATCCTTAAGCTCTCCGCCGAAGGTGGCACTCCTGACCACGACTCAAGGTCGTGGTCAGTCGTGGCTCAAATCGGCATGGTGTGACACCTGCTTTATCAGTGCATTACATGGGGGGCACGATAAATTAAACATGTCATATCAATGATTGAAGACTATTGCAGCTTGCTTACAGTTAAGTTCGTATATACTTAATAATTTATTAATTTATGTATTCCTATTTGTTTTAATGTACAGTTCCATAAAGTACACACTCAAAATATTCGATTCGGTATAATTTTTGTAAATAAGGAGATAAAGGCTCCGAATTCAATTGCATTAGTTAGGATTAGATTGTCCTGAAGAAAAGGAGCTATTGTAATGCCAGTACGAGTCGCTATGTAGGTGTGGCGCTACTGTTGTTACTGTGCCTACTACACCGCCAACACCACTACTACCACCATACAGTACTGTTGCTACTGTGCCTTCTAAACCACCAATAACACTACTACCATTCTCACTACCACCCTACTTTACTGTATTGTTGTTACTGTGCCTACTACACCACCAACACCACTACTACCATTCTCACTACCACCCTACTTTACTGTATTGTTGTTATTATGCCTACTTCACCACCAACACCACTACCACCATTCCTGCTACCACTTTACTGTATTGTTGTTACTGTGCCTACTACACCACCAACACCACTACCACCATTCCTGCTACCACTTTACTGTATTGTTGTTACTGTGCCTACTACACCACCAACACCACTACCACCATTCCTGCTACCACTCTACTGTGGGTTTGTTACTGTGCCTACTACACCACCAACACCACTACCACCATTCCTGCTACCACTCTACTGTACTGTTGTTATTGTGCCTACTACACCACCAACACCACTACCACCATTCCTGCTACCACTTTACTGTATTGTTGTTACTGTGCCTACTACACCACCAACACCACTACCACCATTCCTGCTACCACTCTACTGTACTGTTGTTACTGTGCCTACTACACCACCAACACCACTACCACCATTCCTGCTACCACTCTACTGTACTGTTGTTACTGTGCCTACTACACCACCAACACCACTACCACCATTCCTGCTACCACTTTACTGTTGTTGTTACTGTGCCTACTACACCACCAACACCACTACCACCATTCCTGCTACCACTCTACTGTACTGTTGTTACTGTGCCTACTACACCACCAACACCACTACCACCATTCCTGCTACCACTCTACTGTACTGTTGTTACTGTGCCTACTACACCACCAACACCACTACCACCATTCCTGCTACCACTCTACTGTACTGTTGTTACTGTGCCTACTACACCACCAACACCACTACCACCATTCCTGCTACCACTCTACTGTACTGTTGTTACTGTGCCTACTACACCACCAACACCACTACCAACCATTCCTGCTACCACTCTACTGTACTGTTGTTACTGTGCCTACTACACCACCAACACCACTACCACCATTCCTGCTACCACTCTACTGTACTGTTGTTACTGTGCCTACTACACCACCAACACCACTACTACCATTCCTGCTACCACTCTACTGTACTGTTGTTACTGTGCCTACTACACCACCAACACCACTACCACCATTCCTGCTACCACTCTACTGTACTGTTGTTACTGTGCCTACTACACCACCAACACCACTACTACCATTCCTGCTACCACTCTACTGTACTGTTGTTACTGTGCCTACTACACCACCAACACCACTACCACCATTCCTGCTACCACTCTACTGTACTGTTGTTACTGTGCCTACTACACCACCAACACCACTACTACCATTCCTGCTACCACTCTACTGTACTGTTGTTACTGTGCCTACTACACCACCAACACCACTACTACCATTCCTGCTACCACTCTACTGTACTGTTGTTACTGTGCCTACTACACCACCAACACCACTACTACCATTCTCACTACCACCCTACTATACTGTTGTTACTGTGCCTTTTATACCACTAACACCATTGCTACCATTCTCAATACCACCCTATTGTACTGTACAGTTGTTATTGTGCCTTCTATACCACCAACACCACTACTACCATTATCAGTACCACCCTACTGTACTATACTGTGCCTTCTATACCACCAACACCACTACTACTATTCCTGCTACCACCCTAGTGCTTAACTTTTCCTTAATTACATCTCTTGGAAAGAAAAATCGGGCACCCCCCAAAAAATCCAAGGCGCCTACCACAGCTAGTATAAAGGAAGGGGATCAACCTGCCTTTTGTTCTTAAGGGGTTATGCTACGTACGTGTGTGTGTGTGTGTGTGTATGTGTGTGTGTGTGTGTGTGTGTGTGTGTGTGTGTGTGTGTGTGTGTGTGTGTGTGTGTGTGTGTGTGGTTTAGAAAGTAAATGCCAAATTCAATCTTATGGCGAGATAATTCGCTCTAGTATCAACCTGGTACCTGGAGATGCAATAAAAACCTTGTACAGAAAAGATGATGATTTTCGTGTAATGCTGCCTTTACTGAAGACCTCTTTAACCTCTTTTATAAAAAATATATAAACAACAAATACAAAATAAATAAATAAATTACTTGATGAAAAACAAATTAGGATTTGTTCACCTATATTGTTTTTCTTTGTTACTGATCTAAGGAAAGCATGTTATTTTTTTATGAGTATAAAAAGGTATTATTTATAAACAAATGTATACATTTATGTTCCTAAAATAATAAAACTCAAAGGTAAAAGCGTGTTGATATAATAGTAGTGCCCTCAAAACCATTGCAAAGTTTCACCGCAGGTAGTTTGACTGTCAGAAGAAATGGAGGCAAGAATGGAGGAGCTATTAGACTTGGAAAATAAAACTGCGATATCAGTGAACGGAATCAGAATAATAATACTGTATACCCTATTGTTAAACTGTGCCACCCAAACAGATACCTATAGAGAATAATGGACTGCCGCACAACGGAATACATTGACACATACTGAATAACAAGTAAAGTAAGAATAGGGGGTTTACACTAGGTTGTATTTTGCCGCCGTTCTCAGTTCTGCATCTTTTGCCAATTAGTGCATGTGGTGGATGAGCTACTCAAACTGGTACACAAAAGTAACCCCTTATTTTCATTCAGGTCTTGCGAGAATTGCAGTAAAGGCGGAGGAATCATAACATTTACATACTGTATAAATAGTTCACCAATATGTTTTCATGGTTGGGTATGCAGTTTGATATAATAAGTAGAACAGGACCCTAATTCGATCATATGTACAGTCAGCCTAATAAGTGATGTATCGGCACCATGTATATTTCGATCAATAATTGGTATCAGCAATGTCTAAAACTTGATTTATTCGTTTCAAGTGAGATACACAAGCATGTCCCTACACTTTCCTACCCTATTCAACATCTGACAGACATTAATACAGCACAGAGCGAGCCAAACGTAATGAAAGCGAGACATGACATTAGCTCCACGTATACTGACTGTACAGGCATGCTAAATAATTAAGTCAGTGTTTCAAAACAGGATGACAAATCATAACTGTCCTGACTACATGATCTTCCCATTATGCACAACAAGAACAATAGTTGCAGCAACGACAATACACAAGCCAATCACTTAGCCCCCAAATTTGATACACGCAAAATCTCAATGGGATGAAGGGATCAAGTGCGAAATGTAATTGGATGCAATATAAGCTCTAATATCATTCAAGATTCAGGCTGAGCACTTCAATAATACTCAGACATTTGAGGGTAATAGCTGCATGAGTGTGTCCAAGAATAAACTGCTTCATCTGAGCTCTGACCTAATTTTGGATAAACAGCATACTCAGTCTGGCTGTTCTATTCTTGAATGTGTTAATATAAAATAAAATACAGCATACACATCAATAAATATATAAATACATAAATTATATTATATATATATATATATATATATATATATATATATATATATATATATATATATATATATATATACAGTCAATTTCTTTTTATATACAATAAATATCATATTTCATATATTTGCATTTGCGTTGTTATGTTTACCTTTTACAAAATGGTCTTCGTTCCTCATGTTTCAACGATGAACATTAACGACTACAGGCGTAATAATTACTTACAGTAACAATAAAGCGCATACATAATTCATTGGAAAGAAATTTCACCTATACATTAATTAATTTAATCACGATGGCTGTATTTGATTATAAGAAAGCCTAAGAGATCCATGATGTTTACAAAGGAGTACAAAGGAAATCAAGCAACAACAGATCTAGTGACCCTTCTAGGTTGCTTGTCCTCCAAAACACTGAGGATCAAGTGTCCAAACAGTGGTTTAGAGTGGGTAAGGGAACATTGGAAAGGGAATTACTGCCCTGGAACTAATGTCCGTGGCAGGATTAGGAAGTTAGTAGGGGACAGATGGGTTAGTAACTGAGGGGGGGATAAAATAAAGTTATTCATTTACAAACGCAGTCAGTCGCGGGTTTGATGCGAGATATTTGTCTAGGCGGAGTTTAAATGAATCAACGGTGATGCAGTCTATAACGTTTCGGGGAAGCCCATTCCACAAGTTGACAACTCGATTGAAGAAGAAATTCTTAGATTCGTGTGAGTTAAAAGATTTACCAATAATTTTGCAACCGTTTCCCCGCGTGTAATTAGATTGGTCAATAGTGAAGTACTTACTACAGTTCATATTGTCGATGCCTTTGATGATTTTGAACACTTGAATTAAGTCACCTCTTAATCTGCGCTGGGTTAAAGGAAATAGATTTAATTCTCTAAGTCGCTCTTCGTATGGTTTGTTCTTTTGGCTAGGTATCATTTTGGTAACTCTACGTTGAACTCGTTTTAGCTTGTTTATATCTTTTTGGTAATAAGGGCACCAGGATTGAACGCAGTATTCCAGAAGAGGGCGGACTAATGAATTGTAAAGGGTTAGGATAACTTCTTTGGATTTATGCTCAAATGACCTGCCTATAAAGCCAATTATTTTGTTTGCCTTCTTAACAACTTCTGAACATTGTTGACTCGGTTTTAGGTTACTCGATATTGTTACTCCCAGATCGGTTTCTCTGTTTACATTCTTAAGCTGAGTGCCATTCATCGAATAGTTTGCTTTCTCATTTAGGTATCTCATTTACGAGTGACTACACCCATGCACAAAAGCGAAGTCGTACCACCTCAACTTCAAATACATTTTCCTATTTTGGTTTAAAACAAAAATACTACTGATCCACACTAAGCAAACTTTGAATATAAAGGTTTTGTGTATGTACAGTATGTTACGTTTTTTTCTGGTAACCCTTCTCCCCCGGTTTGGCTGCATTAGTTTTGACGTACCAAGACGTTCGCCTCATTAATAGGGCGATTTTAAGATCTTTCACCCCTTTTCTTTCTCAATATTAAGATATTTCGTGCCATTTAGGTGTCGATTTGTACCTGGCGAGCGATAGCTAGCCTGTAATTTAGGAGGAAGCGGCCTTTGGCCGGAACATATTTCTGCCGAAAAATTGACATATTTATCTCGAAGGGGGTTCTTTGGAATGTTTATTATAAGCTTGATAGAGGTATAGGGAACAAACTCCCCCCCCACCCTTATTTAAAGATATTCGTTCCAGTTATAGCTTGGGAGTTAAGCAGAGTTGAAATTATGTAAGCAGAGAACAACTTTTATCTGTGACTGTTCATACCATATACATGTGTTTTAACAAGGCCAGGTATACACGACACCAGCACTATAAACAAGTTGGTCATGTCCTATAAAGACAACACCAGCATTATAAACAAGATAGTCATTTCATAGAAACGCAAGGCCAGGTATAAATAACACCCCGTTCTTAACATTAATCATCAATTATATGCCCCAATGTACTTGAATAAACTAATGAAAGCATATGGTCCTCCCGGGATTCGAACTCGGGACACCACACCCAGAACATAAGCACCTAAACCATTACACCACCAACACAGTTAAAGGTTGAGTAAACGATCACGATTATTATCCAATTTCGAATTTTGGATATCAATCTAATCATGTACTCAGACCCAACTGCATTATGGAAAGCGTAATGTTTTAGTGAAAGGAAAGAACATAGAATGGGGTCAGTACTATAAACCAGTTGGTCATATCCTATATACACAAGGCAAGGTATACAAGACACCAGCACTACAATCCAGTTTGGGAATTCCTATAAACGGCCCCGGGCATGAGTCGGTCCGAGACAGGTGTAAGTGACGCCGCCACCCGGACAAATTAACCTGATTGACAGCCGATCTAGCATCCTTCCCTCTTGGCACCGGAGACACACGATAATGCTCCAGGACATGTGACCACCTGGCTCCATGCGTTGAGAGTGTCAAATGAATATTTAAGAATATATTGCAAACTAAGATTTATAAAACTGTATGTCATGTCTTATGATCCCACAAGGAGATATGGCCACGGAGCTAGCCTACCTTAATCAAATATATAATGAATGTAGCCAGTTGCATACTTTTTTGTGGTATTATACCAGTTAACGAAAACAAAAATCGAATACAGGACATATATAACTATTTCTACCACAAATGCTCTGGCCGCCTCTTTAATTGGACGTTGTAGAATGCCAATAATTTTATTGAAGAAAAAGTATTTGTACAGATATATAAAGTTTACCAATTGCTATTACTAGCATCAGCACCGCATTCAATACAAACTCGGTCAAGGTATACGAAATTCATTTTTAAGCTGAATATAGAAAATGAATGTAGATGTTTATTACAGTGGCATTAATTTAACGATAGAAGGAAAACAAGTAGGAACACATTATTCCTGATGCTATTATTGGACTTATGAATTACATTCAACAAACTTCTCCTATGTGTTTATAATACTATTCTTTTAAATGTGAATATTGAATATTGAATATTTTATTAATTATTTTTTGTAAGTTGGATTTGAAGATATGTACCGGTACATGTAACCTGCATAATAAGACATGCAGATAATTGGAGAATAAAACAAAATATAATATGAATATAATATCGAACTATCGCAGTATGTTCAGTTACATGTAGTGTAAGCTATTAAATTAATACTAAATAAAAGATAAGTGTGTGCATGAGAAGCACACTCACAACTAAACTGCAACATACAGGATACAACCTCCGCTTATTGACACAGCTTGACAAAGCGTGATCATGAGCACTGGGATAAGAATGCAACAACAACAACAACAACAACACAAGCAACACATACTCATACACACACCCGTACACTTATATAAGAGTGACACACACACACACACACTTTTTCACTAACATATACAAACATGTTAAACAGTATATTGCAATATAGGAATAACTAATAACACACACACACACAAGGCGGCCTGCACTCAGTACTCTAGCTGTATTAGTACTAAATGTTGAGAGCTCGTATCATTCTGCCTTCAGTTGCGTTTCTCACACAAAGGTTCCTGGTAGATACATTTCGTTTATATGGACCCGTTTTTGGTGACCATTTAGTCCCGTAATTGCCTATGGTCTACCACCCCGGGTGTACGTTGGCGCCGAACATTGTGGCAGCCAAAGTCAGCTTGTTGACTACTTAGGATAATATAGCTTGGGGAACTGTGTGTTTTCAACCTCATTGGCTGTCGGCTCGAGATAACCAGATTATTATTATTATTATTATTATTATTATTATTATTATTATTATTAGTAGTAGTAGTAGTAGTAGCAATAGTATTATATAAAGTCGTGGTGGTAATAGTAGCAGTAGCAGCATTAGTATTTTAATTATTTGCACACACACAGTATCGATAACGGGTGCAACGAGAATAAACGAATGGCAACGAATATCACAAGATAGGGAGAACCGTGGCAGTGACAGGGGAAGATAAACCGCCCAGCACAGGCACCAATCTGTCCCTATATCTGAAACACTACATCTCCAAACCCTCACATTCAACAAATATATAAGAGGAAATCGGCGAGGTACGGGGGAGCTGAGGAAAGAAATGAGTATTTGTGGCTTTGATGGCTAGAAATGGGTGGTTCGCGAACAGAATACTTTTATGCTGATGCTGAATATTTATAGTGGGAGGGATATTGTTGTTAGCTGCATAGATTCCACGGGGAGGGAGAAGTAATTGAGGGATCTTGTTCGGTGGTGAAGAGAGTGGGTGTATGTATATTTGGTATTCCTTTTTAATGGAATAAACTCACGAATAACTTTAACTGATCGGAAATGTGTGCGTGCAGATAATAAAAAACTGCTGTAAACTTGTATTGTATTTAAACAAATACAAAACAAAGGAAAGCATTCATACACCCGCTAAATATAACAACAATAAGAGATAGAACTCAGTAGAACAGTAGATTATACATTTTTATCGTTAACACAGAAAGCTGCAATAAGGGATTTGTGTTTGAAATATCGAGCATGGCCTCAAACGAAAGTGTTTTTCCTAATTCAACAATGTTAATTAGAAATTATCTAAAACTTAACTTATTAAAACATGTATAGCGTACTATATAAACGTCAGATATGAAATCGTCCTAGTATTGAAACAAACACGGACATAGAACAAAATAGCTAAGTAACTCAATTTAGAAAGGGCGGGTATCCTACCTAAGGTTACCTAAGGTTGTGTTCGCCACTCTCCTAGCAGCACCGAGGAGCGCGTCGCCCCTCGTTGTGGTTTGTGTTTTGGTGCAGCAGATTGTTTGAAGAGAAAGGTATGCAGCTTTATTGTCTAGCAAACGGTGAATATGACCTATCTATTGGGTTGTTATTTGTGTATAGCTCAGAATCTCATACTATACAGTGACAAAATAAAATAATCATCTTCCCATCCAACCGTGAGCCTTCTCAACACAAATGGAGGCAAATTCAACCTTATCTTATCCATAGGCCACATGGTGATCTTTTGGTACAATGGTTTAAGGGGGAGGTAGTTGCTTTTTCTGAACACCCTTCTCCTTCATGTTTAGCCCCATTAGTTTTCAGGTTATTTTCGTCCATTTCTGTGTCAATGTTAAGATCTTTCATGCCATTTAGGTGTCGATTTTATTCCTGACGAGCGATAGCGAGCCTGTAAATTAGGAGGAACCGGCCTAGGGCCGGGACATTCTTCTACCGAAAAATGTACACATTTATCTCGAAGGGGGGTATTTGGGATGTTATATTGTTTTAAATTTGATAGAGGTAAACTAAAAAAAAATATTTAGCGGTAATAATAAGAAATAAATATATATATAAAATATCGTACCCTAGCGCATTCGCCTCACATCTGAAGTTTCCCGGGGTCAATTCCAGGACACGGAGAGACGGATAGACAGTCTCTTCTCACACCTATAAGACATTGGAGTAGCAATTGGTGACGTTTCATCTTGGTAGGTAAAGTATGGTAACCTGGAAAACATGCGGTACTCCCTGTAACTCACACACTATAGCCGAATCAATCAGATTTTTGCAATAGACAATAAAGTGTCGTAATGCTAATGCTAAGTATTGTTAATTCAAATATGTATTTCCTAAGTTGAATGACAATGATTGGCAAAAACGATTTGCAATTGCAAATATGATTTGCAAATATATTAATGGAAGGAAATATTTTCCCATTTTTGTTTTGTTCAATGTTCCAACTCTACACCCAGAAAAAAATTGAATCCATACCGGTACTTTAATTATACCAATAAATAATAATTTTGATGATGAGTGTTGTAGCATATTTAATTATTAAGTATCTAAAAAACATTCCTGAAAGTTGAACTATGCTTGCTGACGAACTTTACAGCCATAAAGAAACATCTCGTCAATCGTTTTCTACGTAAAGTTTTTTTCAATCTCTTCTTTAATTATTAAATTCTAGGTAGAAACAGTGTGCAATCATACATATATATATGTTTCTAATCTCTCAGTGGGGATCGAACCGTCGACCATCAGGACGATAGCCGACGCTTTAATCAACTACACCACGGCAGTCTAAAAGACACTCAGCCTTCTATCCTATTTATGTTAGGGAAAAGGGAAACCCACTAGGCGAATATATCTCAATTCAAACCTAGTTGTAGGATCCATATTCCAGAATACCATACAAGGATTTCTGAGTAGTCTTTTAGACTGCCGTGGTGTAGTTGATTAAAGCGTCGGTTATCGTCCTGATGGTCGACGGTTCGATCCCCACTGAGAGATTAGAAACATTTAGTGGCTCACGTGTATTTGTGATATATTCTCAATATTTGTAACTCTCATGCTTTGTGGGTTAGAATTAAATGAAATCAATTTCGACCCGAGTTGCGTCGGGACACTCAGAAATCCTTGTATGGTATTCTGGAATATGGATCCTACAACTAGGTTTGAATTGAAATATATTCGCCTAGTGAGTTTCCCTTCTCCCTAACATAAATAGGATAGAAGGCTGAGTGTCTTTTAGATTGCCGTGGTGTAGTTGATTAAAGCGTCGGTTATCGTCCTGATGGTCGACGGTTCGATCCCCACTGAGAGATTAGAAACATTTAGTGGCTCACGTGTATTTGTGATATATTCTCATTATCTCTCTCTCTCTATATATATATATATATATTCCTAACATAACACATCTCTCACCATAGATTAGAAAACTTTACCCAATTATACAGTACATTAAAGTAATAACGGTCCTATATTAGAAAACCTTTCCTAATTATTAAGTAATGTAATAAAAGTCCTATAAAATAAAACCTAAGATATTCAACCGGAAACTTATTCTTTTAATAACTCTCTTGGAAACCAATCTGGCCATTACGATCGTGTGTGGTGCCAATAATGTCGGATACTTGGATGCCGGGAGTTTACGGAGGTGAACATAATTTATTGATGTTGAGTGCATTGAAGTGGAAAGAAGCGGCGGAAATTTAATTACACGGCAGGAGAGAGAGAGAGAGAGAGAGAGAGAGAGAGAGAGAGAGAGAGAGAGAGAGAGAGAGAGAGAGAGAGAGAGAGAGAGAGAGAGAGAGAGAGAGAGAGAGAGAGAGAGAGAGAGAGAGAGAGAGACTGTATTTTTGTTCGTTTATCAGACATTCCGCTTCTTTCTTCATTATAAACTATCTTAATACAATTTAGCGTCTGAGTTTGTACGAAGGAAATGTCTCATTTAACTGAGGAATATATACTATAAATTTGTATAATTATATACAGTATACTGTATATACTGTATATATATATATATATACACATAAGTATATAATGCAAAAGAGTGATTGCCTATGATGCAAACATATATATACTGTATATACAGTATACATCTGTTCGTAACAAAACGTTAATAGAGAAGACTTCGCTTCGCTAAGCATATATAGCTGAAGCCTTACAACAATGATTCACCCCAATGTCACTGAACAGCAGTTATTTACACTCGGAGTCTATTTTAAAGGATTTTTTTCCCCATCAAGCATTGTAGAGTCCGCGCCCGTCATCAATGCAAATTACTTTTGACAAACATTTAATTATCTATCGGCATTTGCATTTTCGAAGTCGGTTGATTGCTATTACATCGAATAGTATGAAGCAGGCCGCCATGTAGCTCGCGGGCATCACAACATTTTAATTAAATCTCAGTTATAACGCATGTCACTTCCTCCCTGGCTCGGCTAATTAAGG
This sequence comes from Paralithodes platypus, assembly GCA_032716605.1. Classification (NCBI taxonomy): domain Eukaryota; kingdom Metazoa; phylum Arthropoda; class Malacostraca; order Decapoda; family Lithodidae; genus Paralithodes; species Paralithodes platypus. Next base: position 128,661,559 of record CM064487.1, read on the forward strand.
GAGCCCACCTCGTTCTGTTTTCTCTTTCTCTCCCTCTCTCTTTGGCTTGCATCCATTCGGCCCCATTCAGCCTACTGTTTTAAGACGTTTACCTCATCCAGGTGTTAACAAGATTCTGGCGAGCGGTAGCGAGCCAGCATATATATATATTTGTTTTGACAGCAAGCTAAATTTGTAAATTGTTCGATAGAAAATTTCTCCGGCGAAGCCGGATTTCTCCATACAATGCTGGTCCGCTATCGCTCGCCAGGAAGAAATCGACACCTGGATGGGGATGAACGTCTTAAACCAGTTGGCTGAATGTGGCCGAATGGATACAAGCCAGGAAAAGAGAGAAAAGGAGAGAAAAGGAGAGAAAGATAACAAAAAAGCCGGTGACCCCCCTTAAAAAATGTAATAATGTTTGGCCGGACTAGACTCTGGTGGTGGGGGGAACCTCATAAATATCACTATGGGTTGATGGTATATGGCAATATTTTGGGTTGATGTCAAATAGCTTTGGCTATAAATATTAAAGGAGGTAGCTGGTCTTGTTTTTGGTTTATTATATATATATATATATATATATATATATATATATATATATATATATATATATATATATATATATATATATTATTTTGTTTCTTCGCTAGACCTCCATCAAGCTTCTAAAAAGAAACCTAGACCCCCCTCGAGATAAATTTGTAAAATTTTCGGTAGGAAAATGGGACGTCCCGGCCGAAGCCCGGTTTCTCCTAAAATTATAGGCTTGCTATCCTTCGCCAAGAATAAAATCGGCACCTAAGTGGCAGGAAAGGTCCTAATACCGACACAAAAATTGGGTGAAAGGTCTTAAAATCACCAAACTAATTGGCAGAAAGTCTTAAAATCTGAAAACTAATGGGGCTAAACATGAGGGAGAAGGGGAGCCAGAAAAACCAACCATCCCCCCTTAATAATTGGGTGTACTATATTGAGCTCAAAACAATATATACATGTTCTGTTCTTGCTTGAGTGTATTGGCCAGTCACTACGCATCGTTGCTCTGATGACGGTGCGTTGACTGTCCATACAAAATTTAGGTTGTGAAGTTTATTGTAGTGAATGTAGTGTTCTGGGTGTCCATATACTGCATGTTGTTACAATAACTGTTTTTGTTACTACATTGTAAGATGTTTTGGAGTTATCACATATATGCTTTCATTAATTTCATTGGAGGTGTTTGTTGTTGGAGTGAAATAAATAAAACAAATATATACAGTATATAGGAAGTATAAAAGCTGCAATTACACTCTCCTTAATAATGTACTTTTTAAAGTCATGTTCATAGTGATAAACCCAGGTAATATTAACAATAACAACATTAAATTAAGTTATCACTATCGGTATACCCAAATGTATTTTATTTAATTTTGTTCATACCTTCACATTTTGCAGGGCGCATCAGATCAATACATCGTAGCGAAAATATTGTGTCGAACTTTAAGCAACCATGAAATATTTATTTATTTATTTATATATTTTTAAGAACCCAACTACGCGTCTTAAAGGTTCACTGCAAAAAATAAAGGTAAGAAGAAGTTAGATGAATTAAAGTTGGGTGTATTGATACTGATTTACCTTAGATATACGTTATAATTCGTATATTATATGTGGTTATCGCTACGAAACCCATTATATAAAGGGCATAGTATTAAAGACACTTTTTAAATCCCATATCTGTTTACAGTTTAATAGAAACCCAAAGGTAAGATAACACAGAGAAGCAATATATAATGACATATCTCCCAGCACATTGTGTATGGTACTACCCTTAGTTTACTCCTCGTTGATATTTGTATACTCTCTATGTCTAGCGAATAAGTACGAATATTTACTCACATGCAAGTTTGTCAGTTAGCCTAGCGGTGGATTAGCTTAATCTGCATAACAAGTAGGTAATGGTTATATGTATACCTAGCCGAGGTAAAACACCCTGTGTAGGTTAAACAGTAGTCCCTAGATATCGAGAGGGGAGCGCAATCCTAATAAACTCTATGGGGATCACACGCACGACTAGGGCTGCTTTTTTTTCCTTCTTCAGATATGTTTCGTTGAACAAATATTTCTAGGATCCCCTGAGTATCTACGCCGAGTCTTATCACCATAGTCTAAACAGTTTGAGGGTTTGAGGTACACAGACATATAAACAGTCAATACAACTTTATATACTGTATATTGTTATGCACATAGGGGAATCCTTTTATTAGGTATGATGTGTTTTAGATAATACGTACATGAATGGCAGTACATATTCCATACCATTAATGGGGGAATACACTATTATTGGCAATTAGAACGTCATAAGGCAAGTTTAATATATTAGACCATAAACATTTAATACGCTATTAGTTAATGATGCAACATTCGGTATAATACAATTTATGAATTAGTTTGTAGATAATATGTTTACATTTACCTCATTTTTGCTGGGAATGTTACAATAGATTTTCGCGGATCCATCTATGACGACATAATTGTGTTGCTATTTAATTTTAATACATTGTTATGGAGGCTACAGTGACATGGTTATTTCAATTATTAATTAGTATCAAGTCAAAGAGTTCTCGTTATTGTCTGTTGTGGATACTCTATCTATTGCCATACGACAAGATCCCCGAATAGGTGAAGCAGAAGGAATCTCCTGTTTACACCACTGTCTACTGTCAGCCCTCCTCTCACCAAAAAACACTTTCACTAACATACCCCTTAACTCCATCCTTTCACCTCACTCTTGGTCTGCCCCATCCTCACTGCGCTTCCCCCTTCCTCTCTACATGCATGCTCTCACTCCCCATACGTTCCAGAAGACCGAACCATCTCAAGGTGTTCCTTTTTATACTCTTCAGCATATCCACATCCACACCAATGCTCTCTCGTACTTCCTGATTCGCCTTTCTATCACTCCATGTATCTCCATACACACTTCTCAAGTAACTCATTTTCATCCCTCTCACTCTTAATATATTTATATCCAACAACGGCCATGCTTCACTCCCGTATATCAATGTCGGAATTACCATACTATCATACAATGACTTACTTACTTCCATGCTCACCACCCTATTCATTTTCACTGCTTCCAACGTTCCGCCAGCCCTCTTCCCTTGTTGCACCCTCTCCCGCACTTTAATGTCCATGCTCCCAACTTTGCTTATCACACTGATCAAATACGGCAACCTCCACGCACTCCCTTCCTTTATCAAGGGTAATCTAACATCCACTGCTCTTCCTTGTATTACTCTCATGACTCCATCCATATACTGTATATACTGTATATACAGGTATATATATATATATATATATATATAATTCCACTGTGAATACAATGGACGTACAATCTTAGGATACTTCCAAATAATATGAATTCAAATTATTGGGTGGTATTAATATTCTTGGTTGGTCTGATAAATGTGTTTACCATCACCTGGATATACTGTAGGTATAAAATAATACAATATTCTAATCTGATTAAATAGGACTACATAAAAGCCTTAACAATCTTTGATTTTATGTTTTGTGGGTTATTATATTTTGTTTAATTATCATTGAGGATTTTGTTTGTTTCTACCATTTTCGATCAATGTGTTTTAGTGTGTTAAGTAGGCTAACAAAAACGACTTTCCAGACTTCTATCAAACTAAACATGTTCACCCAGAAGCCATTCCAGCTAAATGTGTACATTTTTCGGTAGACAAATATCCCGGCTGGAGGTCAATTTCTTGTAAGTTGCAGGCTCGATTTCGTTCGCCTAGACAAATTTAATCGACCCCTGAATGGAGTGAAGTTTCCTATTATCGCCAAAATAATGGGGTGAAACATTTTGAAATTAACAAACTAATGAATCGAGGCAGGGGAAGTCCAAAAAGGTCCACCCTAGGACCAAACAAATAGGGTTCACCTTTTATCTCCCCATCTGGTTTACTCTCCGTTAGTCTCTAATAATCCAAGCTCTCTCCATGCGTTAAACTCGAACCATTCAAACGGGTCCGGCCGCGATTTTATTTGACTAATCCATATTGATTTTGGCAGGCTTTTCTTCTATCTTTATATCCTTAGTTTTCATTCGTGGCCACAATTGGGTCATTTGTCAGTATTTTTATCTTAACTTCTTATGAAATTGATTAAGGGGTATTCACAACAGTCATTTTTTATGTAACTGATGATGAGGAAGATGGCACTATGATGATGATACTAACTCCGTAATGAATTATTCAGTACTACGCGACGCCAGTTCGTTTCAAAGATTCTAGCCGAAAATCTTACTGGACAAGTGGACCAAGGTATATCACCTGGTGATTTACTCAGACGCTACATAACCCTGTCAATTTCGGCCAACCTATAATAATCTGGCTAATATTAGACAATTAATTCATTTTAGCAAAGGTTAAGATTATTTGTATCTTTTTAATTTATTGAAACCCTTCCTGAATTACACATGATCGCCAATTGCTAACCAGAAGAAAATGTGAACTAGCGTCATGGGTAATCAGTGGCTTAAAAGGGGAGGTTTTTAGTGTTCTCCCTAGATATCCTTCAAGCTTAAGATTACACCTCCTTGAGCCCCTTTCAAGATAAATGTGTAAATTTTTCGGTAGAAAAATCTCCCGGCTGAAAGCCGATTCCTCTTAAATTACAGGCTCGCTACGCTCGCCAGGATAAGATCGACACCTAAATGGCACGAAAGGTTTTAACATTGACAGAAATGGGTTGAAAGTTCTTAAAATCGTCAAAATAATAGGGTAAACGTCTTAAAATTAGAAAAAAACAATGAGGCTAAACATCAGGGAGAAAGGAGTCAAGAAAAAAATCCCTCAAGTGGAAATCTCCCCTTAAGGGGTAGTTCTCTGGACCTATATCTCCCTGAAGTTTAGTCACTTTTATTTTGAGATTTTAAGGCCTTTCGTGCTATTTAGGTGTCGTTTTTTTCCTGGTGAGCTAAAGGGAGCGTGCAATTTAGGAAGAACCGGCCTCCGGCCGGGGCCTTTTGCTACCCAAAAAATGCACAAATTTATCTCAAAGGGGGGTTTGGGGAACAGATTTTTAAAGCTTGATGGGTGTCTAGAGAGGACACTAAACATATAATAAATAAATAATACCCTAAATGAACAAATAACAAATAAACTTCCTTTAAACCATGGCACTGTATGGAGATGGGAAACAGACTTCTGTTTGAATTGCATAGACAGTTGTAGGCAAAACAATACCATTTGGGCATATCCTAATTACTTAACACACAGGTAAGTGCAAGATGAGTTATAGAGATTAAGTCATACTGTACATACTGTATGTGTGTGGCATTACAACACGAGGCTTTCAGTGTGTCAAGTGGGGAATTAAATGCATGATTATATAAGGCTATTTCCGTATTTCATAAATTTCTCATTTATGACAAATTCATGTTTTACAGTAGCGGTCATGTTGCATACAATGTATCGTAACTTTGGTCTTGATATGCTTGAATGACGGAAGGATAGATATCACAGTGAATATTATAACCTCACCCATTCCTGTGTATGTGGCTGTCATATTTAGTTAATTGTGTGAGCTTATTAGAATGTGTCTTCTAGTCAAACATGTGTGTATAATTATCTTGACTATTTTCCAAATCACAAATTCTGCATCGCAATTTTCTTAATATGTTTCCTTCATAATATCTTGTGAACAATTTACTTAGATTGGTTAGGTCTTAATAGAGAGGCCACTGCAGTATTATATACTGACTCTACTATTTTTTCGAGGGCGGGTGCCCAACCCCGAAAGGGGTTGAAATAGGGGAGCTATCCCCCCGCCAAAGGCGACTTTCTAGGGCCTTTTCTAGCTGATGATGAGAGGATTGGGTTCTAGTCATGTGGTGATGGGCTGGTCTATCAGAGTGAGAGCTGAGCAATCTCTGCCATACCCATAGCTTACTCTGACTTTTCCTTTAACTTATATATTTTCTAGATCTCAAGTGACGGCGTCTCTTCCGTGGATTGACCTCCCAATCTACCAAGATTGGAAGCCAAAGCGTCACATTTTTCCCTTGCCCCTCAACTTTCTCTTCATAATTGCTGAGGGGCACAGGGCTCTGGGTGGGGCTTTGGTTTCCCGGGCGTTTCCGCAAACTGTGGTAAAGTATTTTGACCGCTAGATAAAGGTCCTGGAAGTTACTAGTGCTTCCTAAAAGATAATCAACTGTTTTTAACACTGATTAATAAGGCTTGTGCCATGTACTGGGAAGAGCCGCTGAAGTTTTTGAGGAAGTGATATCAAGACTATTAGTTCAATAGTAATCTATTATTATACTTAAAGCATCAACACATTCAGATAATACTCCTGTAACAATCAATTCGCGTCATAGAAGAGGATTCAGCTACAATCAGAATCTGCGACAGACATAATTTATCAGAGCAGCATGATTGCTGGTGGCGTGCATTAACAAAGTGCCTCCATCTGTGGCAAACAATGAAGCTGCCAAGATATCTAGGAATCATACTCACGATCCTGAAAACAGTCCAGATTACCATTGTTTTCGAGATTATAAAAACACACACGCACACACACTCACACACATTGCAACAAGAGGTATATAAAATGGTGCCTTAAACCCAAGACGATGTTGACATTGCTATAAAAGTGTGAGAAAGCTGCAGACGGACGGTTCCCACACTCCCCCTAATCTTCCTGCACCCTCAGCCAGCAAGGAAAGAGCGACTCTAGGGCAAGCACGCTGACACACATTCCCAGGGCAGCAATCCTCTTATGGCCCTCACCCTTCCCAAGACACTACTGGCTACTGTATTATCTATTATGAACATGTAGAACACTGACGTCAAACAAGCTGATATGATGACACCAATTGATCCATCTAGGCGAGGTACGTACTAGAGCTCTACTTGACTGATATGATGACACCATATTTTGATCCATCTAGGAGAGGCACGTACTAGAGTTCTACGGTGTGGAAAGAATGTATGGTCAAACCTGGATGAAGAGAAGCACATGTGTGAATTTGGAACGAGCTGCAGCAAAAGGTAGACCTAGAAAGACGTGGGATAATTTTGTACGATCTGATCTCAAAATTAAAAACTAAGTGAGGAAGCCCAGAAACGGGTTGCCTCAAATACCACCAGTAGAACCTGAAATTGAAATTGCAACCTCTGCGGACCACACAGTCTTTAAAATGTTCCATACTGTATATGTACTATATGGCATCTACATTTTAACCTAAAATGCTTAAGACAATGCTAATTGAAACCATGAATTACAAACCTAACCTTAATTAAAGGTATAAATATCATAATGTGTTTTTATATAACCTAATCTAGTTGAACGTACCATATACTAATCTACAGTAATGCTTTTCATCTCAGTTTGACTTTGATGTGGCCTAAATCCTTATATTCCGGTCTCTTTAAAAAAAACATCGAAATGATCTCTCACAAACCAAGCAACCTAACACAGAGGGTGTGTGTCTGAGTGGTCAAAGAACTTTGTTATTATTCCTAATTATTCGAGTACTGGGATTTCCCAGTATATCTGGGGGAAGATATATGTTTATAAATAATTACGTTCTGTACTTAGTGCATTTTTTCCATCATAAGTCCACCGGCAAGCCATAAAAAAAAATTGCTGTTGCCAATAAAATACAATTGAAAATAATCCTCCAACACAAAAAACAAAATACAGTCGGCATTAGCACAAGTCTAAAGTCTCGTGGCATGTCTCTCTGTTAATGAGAGTCTTGAGCTAGATGTAGCATTGTGTTTCATCAATAGGGAACTATACACGACGAAGGATAACAAGCAGCTAATCTATCACCATTTATTGCTTGCCTTCTAGACTTCGTTGACTAGCATGCATCGAATTCACAACTTAGTAAGAACCTACATCTGGAGGAATGAACTAAGAGTATATACTTTAGTTCAAACCTCGAGATGTAGGTTCTTGATAAGCTGTGGAGAAAAAAATCTAGAGATGATAGTAGGTTTGAGTTCACTCTTATTGTTGAATAATATGTCACTGACTCCCTCTCCAGATAAATATGTGAATATCGCATATTAAAATGCCTGACTTCATAAACATCCATAGTTTGGATTCCAGGAAAACTGCAATATCTGACTCTGACCATGCCAGCGGCAAAGGTAATATAAGTGTTTATTTGCAGGTGTTGACACAGAGCATTCAGCCTTGATTAACTATTATCATGGCTCAAAATATGAAAAAGCCCCGCTAATTCCTGGCTTTGCCATTATTTGTTTTGGGCGGGCAATTTATTAGCTAGTTGATGCAATAACACAAAATGTTGGTTGAATTTGATTTATGACCTATATAATGAAAATTATTGTATTAACTCCATATTGATTTCGGTGAGCATTATGGAAATGTTTCACGTTACTAAATTTGCTGATTATTTGTTATACATCACACCAAGCTAAATTGGTAATTACAAAGGAGGTTATGTATTCAAAATGTTTATGAAACTACAATATACTAGTTTTTTGTTGTGTGCACCAAATAATTAGGTTTTCTAACTGGAAATTTGCACAATACTTTCTTTGTCTATAATAATTTGTGTATTAATGTAATTATTTCGTCCTTTTCGCACTTTCTTTCATTCTTATTAGTCACTTGAAATTTAAACGATTATACTAGATAATTATATTCTAAGGTTTAACTAGAAGACGGTTGATATTTTCAGAAAATTATGTGACATTCTTTGAGTTGAAATAATCATATCCGGTAATATAAAACAAGTTTGTCATAGTGCCTGGCTGTAGGTACCAGCTGGCCAGGGAAGTACATTTATGGGGTGTCTACGGATTGCTAACATTCCTGCTTCGCCACTTCACCTCCCTTGCTGACTTTTTCCTTAAGTGAATCATATACAAAAAGATAAATACTTTGGTTGTTTTTAAACTTCTCCACACTCCTACTCTTTTATACTAACATCACATGCATTAATTATAGTAACTACAATAAGTTGTCTTATTTCTGTCTTCTTATTCCACGGAAACGGAACTAGTAGCCATGGCAGGCAACTCGTCTAAGGAAAAGAAAAACATGAATTAAATACCTTCCTCCATGGATCCAGTTACCTTGATGGTATGCTAGCTCGTTGGGGGCGAGGCTTCTGTCCCAGCCCAGGAAAAATCAACACCTGCCATTCAAATAATATATGAAAAGGGGTATAGGGTCATGAAAACTACCCCAGCCTAGATTCGTTTTGGGGTCCATCTCCCTACTCTGAGGGGCCAGAGGACCGTCCCGGGCCCATCAACCTTCTTCAGTTGGCCTGGTTTACAGGACAAGATCAGCCATCATGATGAGCACAGAACAAAGCCACATGACCCCTATGCTCAGAAGTGTGCCAGGCCACCAGGCACAGCTTAGGTTTGAGGGTAGACACAGCAGCGCGGGTACTTCACGACCCCGATCAAACATCCATGGGCCAAACGGTGGCAAAAACATAACTTCCTTTCAACTTTGTTAGAGGAGGAAGTCAGCACCTATCCTCTGAAATTGATCCAACACATATTGGGTGCATATTCTGTGAGTGGCAGCTTCGGCTGTTTGGGCTTGTGGCCCGCCTCCCTGAAGTCGACCTTCCTCATGCACATCTTTTGGTGGGTGCCAACCCTGAGTGAAGGAGACCACGGAGATGAAAACGTGACTCATGGTTTAGGAAAGTTAACTACTTATGTTTGGCAGTTACTTGTGGGTGGATTGAGTCGCCGCCTGGGAACTGGCGTGAAGAGACCCCCAGGAATGGATTCAGAGGGTTAATGCAGTAAGCTCCCAGTGAGTGAGAAAGGTATAATACAACATAGCAATGCAAGGTATGACAACTTTTGTACGCAAATATACACCCGGAATAAGTTCCAGCTGGTCCAGTGCTGTTTCTAATACCAACTATTTAAGCTGATGTAAGGTGATCAAAAACATATATTATATACATATATACATAGTATAAATATACAATATATATATATATATATAGTTTTACAGTATATACCGGCATATCTATATTTATTTATTTCACTCCAACACCAAACACCTCCCAAACAAATTAATGAAAGCAAGCATGTGATATAGCTAACAAATAATTATATACAATAATATTATGTATCACCTAGATATCGTTCTAGCTGTTCCTAAGTACAGGTATGTACAGTATATAACAAGACAGTTAACAATGTTTTATCATTTATTAATTGAGAAGGATTTCCTAAGCATAATCCTATGTAAGCATATTAATAAGGGAATCTCAATGACAACACATATTTGTAAGCCAGATCTTTAGCAAAATGAAAAACAAAAAACATAAAACAAAAACATTGTTCATCCTCAACAATTCATGCTCTATTATAGGAAAAACAACAGTGTGGAAATATTACTACCGTATTACATCTTTCACATGGTAATATGTATGAAGAATAAGCTTATGAACAGAGAGCAATGGAAAGATTAATTCTAGGAATAACTCTTAGAGATGGGAAGAGAGCATCGTGGGTAAGAGAGTAAATAGAAGTCAAAGATATTCTCGTAATGATAAAGAGCAGAAGTGGAGATGGGCAGGACATGTAGCAAGAAGAGAGGCCAATAGTTGGAGTAAAAGACTAACTGACTGGACCCGCAGAGAAGGAAAGCTCGACAGGAAAAGACCAGACAAGAGGTGGAGAGACGAGATAGAAAAAAATGGAGTGGTAACATTAGAACGGCTGGCAAAGTCCTGGGAGTCATGGAAAAGGAGAAGGGATGCCTTTGTCCAGCAGTGGATTCCTAAAGGCTGATGATGATGATGAATCTGTATGAACGTAATACCTCCCTTTCCCCCCATCTCTCTCTCTCTCTCTCTCTCTCTCTCTCTCTCTCTCTCTCTCTCTCTCTCCTCTCTCTCGTCTTTTCTCTCTCTCTCTCTCTCTCTCTCTCTCTCTCTCTCTCTCTCTCTCTCTCTCTCTCTCTCTCTCTCTCTCTCTCTCTCTCTCTCTCTCTCTCTCTCTCTCTCTCTCTCTCTCTCTCTCTCTCTCTCTCTCTCTCTCTCTCTCTCTCTCTCTCTCTCTCTCTCTCTCTCTCTCTCTCTCTCTCGCTCTCTCTCTCTCTCGCTCTCTCTCTCGCTCTCTCTCTCTCTCTCTCTCTCTCTCTCTCTCAGATAAAATTAGTTGTTAAAAGCAGCGCAACAGACGCCTAACAAAAAATAACTATATACTGTATAATATTATACTGTACCTCAACACGGTCATCATCAAATGATAATACCGGCTCTTTGCCTACTGGAATTGGAAGCTGAAGATATTTTGTTTGCTCCTACTTTTTCCTCCTACTGATTCACCCTTACATGCTTCCGTCTTTCACTTTGGTGTATTACTGAACAATTAAATATATATAGCTATTAAACAAAGACAATTTGATACAACATTTTGAAGTTACTTTCTCAGAGATAACGTTCACAGTTTTGTCTTTCTTGTTCTGCCTTTGCTATTAATTCCCAACCACATTTTCTTATTGACAGCTGGCGGTCATGTTTTGTACACACTTAGGTTTATGCCAACCCTGTTATCGAAGAGGTTTATTGGTCTAGAGAGAACATATTACTTTTCTATCCCATGTTTCTAGTCAATAGTTCCTACTTATTATGGAATTAAATCCCGATTGCCTCTAATTGACCATTGAAAAGTAATAAAACCTGATCATATAAATAGTGTCGTGGATTTTATGAGAGAACAATATTGTACATGCAGTATATGCATGCGTGTGAAACATTGATCCGATTTAACAAAATAATTTGAAGATTATGAGTCAAGGATATTGACACTCTAGAAATAAATTCATAATGCAAAACAGAAATGCGCATCTATTAAATGCGATTGGAGTAGGAATGTGTTAACTAGAAGATCCTTTGTTATATTTTGAAGTAAATCCACATGATTGATATGGTTTAAGTAATATTAATTGATAAAATTAACGAATTGATCTCAACTTACCGACAGGAAAGGTCATGACCACATTATACACATGATTGACCTCAGTGTTTGTCAAAACATGACGTATAAATGGAAACAATCATGTCAAATTATATTCTGCATATAGATGGACAACTATGTGAGCGTTCAAAATTGTTACACATCTCTCTAGCTTCACACCTGGAAGGTTTTCCTCTCAGATGTCATCGAAATCCAATTATATTGTGTAAATCTGTATAACATGTAAGGGGAAATCAGTAATGTCGAAGGCTGAATGAAGTGGTGTTAGTTACTGGTGGGTGTCATTTTCCTTATGTGCTTGCGTTTTCCTTTATCTCTCTTATTTATCTCAGATTCCCTCTTACTTCTTTCAGAGAACATATTTAGGATAATTTGAGAGCATTTAGTACTAACCTCTTTGACGACAAATGTAACTCACGTGTCACGTCCATGTTTAACTTTACCATAAGCCTTTCCTACACAATACAAATATTCCAATGCATATTTAGCCTTACATCCAAATAGTGTTTTACCTTAAGTCCGGGAAGTAGCAGCCCTTCCCATGTAGCACGGCAGGCTTGAGCCCCGGGCGCTGGTGGGGCTTGGGAGGGGGAAGAGAGGGTAGTGGAAGGGGGAGGGGAGGAAGGGGGGGGGGGGGGGGGGGTGGAAGTTGTATAGTCACTTCGTCTTATGACCACTTCGCCACACAACCTATTCTCCTTATGGTTTATTTCCAATTACAAGTACTTCACATTGGAACATTCACTTCGCCTGCCTTTGCCTTCACATTACGCTAATATGCATCACAACTATTTTACCTCACAACCACTTTGTCTCATAACCACTTTGTCTTAATTGTAACTTCTTTCCCTCAAAACCACTTTGCCTCATAACCAATTTTCCTGATAACCACTTTGTCTCATAACCACTTTTCCTCATAACCACTCTGTTTCGTAACCACTTCATATCTCAACTACTTCCCCTCACAACCGTTATGCTCACAATCATTGCACCTCACAATCATTGTATCTCATTATCACTTCGCATCACAACCACTTTACATCATAATTACTTCGCCTTACAACCACTTCGCCACACCACCGCATCGTCTCACAACCTCTTCACCTTACAAGCTCTTCGTCTCACAATCTAATTGATGCATGCCCACTTCGCCTCACAATCACTTCGCTTCACAACCACTTCACCATACAATCACTTAGCCAGACAACCACAGTGCACCACAACCAATACACCATACAGTCACTTCGCCTCACAACCACTTTGCCAGACAACCACAGTACATCACAACCTATACACTATTCAGTCACTTCGCCTCACAACCACTTCGCCAGACAACCACAGTACAGCACAACCAACACACCAAACAATAAATTCGCGTCACAATCACTTCGCCAAACAACCACACCGTATCACAAACACTTCGAAACCAAAAATCACGTTACATAACAACCTATCTCCGTCTTCACATCACAACCACAAATTTACCTCATAGTCATTACCAGTTACTTTCCTCGCTTCCAATTATAAAAGTGGATAAGTAAGCACCTGTCAAAGTTACATCGAAGCCGCCCTATAATGGTTCAACTGTAAATGTTGGCTAAGGGGACGTTTGTACTTTTTGTTCATCTATTAATCTTTTTAGGATTGTATTTAGTTTCCTCTTATGACCTCAATCAAGCTTAGCATAATACCCCTAAGACCCCCTCCCCTACATTATTTGGTAGAAAATGTCCTGGCCTAAGGCCGATTCCTCCTATATTACAGGTTCGCTATCGCTCGTCAGGTAAAAATTTGACACTTAAATGGCACACATTTAAAGGTCTTAAGATCGACAAACTATTGCAGCGAACCTCTTAAAACTCAATACTAATGGGGCTAAACATGAGGGAGAAATAGGTTCAGGAAAAAAAAAAACTTTCCATAAGCCATTTCTTTCGTCTTGAATAAATTAGTCCGTGTGGTTGTAAGGTGATGTAAGTGAACTGTTGTGGTTTGCTAGCTGAGGTAGTTTTCATGACTTGTGTTTCATGTCTGTATAGGTGTGTATATAGCGCTGTTTGTGCGAGGCGAGCTGACTGAGGTGGCGAAATGGTCATGCTTGGAAGTGATTGAGGCGAAATGTTTGAAATGAAGTAAGTGAGGTGAAGTGGCCGTGTGGCGAAGTGAGTGATAAGGCGAATTGGTCATGGAGCAAAGTGACTGAGGCTAATTGGTAGTAGAGCTTAGTACTACGATCAACTGACAGAAAACAATGCAACCTTGACTGCAGCGAGTGACTTGGCCCATTCAGTAACGGCGACATCATTTCATTATGTTCTGGTAATTATTAGACGGTTTTATTCAGCTTAGGAAGGATGCCTACCCGTTAAAAGATTACAGACTATCTCAAATAATCCTTTTAACTCCCATATATCCTTCTTAATCTTCATGAAATCGTCTAAATGCAGCTGAAATAAAAATATAAAGACGTCGCCGGTACTGTAACGGTTAAGTGAACTGACTGAGGAGACGAAGTGGTTACTCACCAATGTGCCATGCGGCAGCGTGACCAAGACGAAGCAGTTTATTAGGCGAAGCGGTGTATTTGGTGAAGACATAGAAATCGCTATATATAATATATTTTGTTTATGTGATGATGCAAAAATGTGCTGGGGCGAAATAAACCTGCTCGTATGATGGTAGTGGGGGGAAGTGAGTGAGAAGGGGAACCATTCATGACGTGAAGTAACTATAAGGCGAATTGGTCCTGACTCGCAGTGACGCGCATGGACTGAGGTAACTGATCGTGGAGAAGTGATCAATTGACTGAGCAAACAAAGGGCCCCTGAGGTGACTGACTGGAGGAAGTGATTGAAGCCAAATGGTTATGTAATAAAATGTCATTGGTAGGAGTGACGTGACACAGAGCAGTGCAATAGGGAAAACGCTGTATTATTCGAAGACCTAGATGCCGTCATATACTATATGGGCACTATGTCTGTGATTAAGCGAAAAGTTGTAGGGACAAACTAACCAGTTCGCATGGTAATAGTGGGGCGAAATAGCGATAGGGTGAAGAGGTAGTGGGGTGAAATAACCAGCCCACACAGTAGTAGTGAAGCGAAATAGGGATCGGGGGAAGACGCATTGGGGCGAAATATCCAGCTTGCATGGTGGTATGTAGGGCAAAATAGAGAGAAGGCGAAGAAGTAGTATGACGAAATAACCAGCTGTTCCCGTGGTGGTGGTAGTGGGTGGGTGGGTGGGGGTGGGTGGTTGGGTAACTTATGATGACCAGAATCCGTGTGTGTAGGTTTAAGCCCGGTCATTACTGTGTGAGGGCCGCGGTAAGCTCCTTCATCCCCGCTGCCACCACACGGCTAATAGAGTGTGGGGGGGAAGGAGAGCCGGAGAGAGGGAGAGTTGGAGGAGAGAGAGAGAGAGAGAGAGAGAGAGAGGGGGGGGGTGGAGGTGGAGGAGAGGAGGAGAGTTGAAGGAGAGAGAGAGAGAGAGAGAGGGGAGTGGAAGTGGAGGAGAGAGAGAGTTGAAGGTAAAGGAGAGAGAGGGAGGGAGGGTGGAGGTGAAGGAGAGGGCGAGAGGGGGGGGGGGGAAGGGAGAGGGAATTAGAGGTAGAATGGGGTACAAAGAAAGGTGAGAGAGAGAGACTACTAGGAGAGATAGAGAGCTGGAATCAAAGGTGTGATGGAGAGGGAAACTGGGGGAGAGTAGAAGGTTGAAACGAGAGTTGATGGTGGGGGGGGGGGGGGTAGATTAGTGGAAGGTGGCGGAGAAAGAGAGACTTGTATTGGGAGAGCTGAAGGTGTGAGAAAGAAACAGAAAGCCTTAGGGTGTGAAAAGGGAAGGTGTTACAAGGTGGGGGGGAAGGCGAGTGAGAGTCGGGGAGGGAAAGAGAGTCGAGGGGAGCAAAGGAGACTGGGGAGAGAGAAAGTTACATAGAGTTACATATACAAACACACTGCACAGACCTTGTGGCTATTACTAGACAGTCCCGATATAATTCTAACAAAATTTGCTACTAAGTGGAAGGTAAGGCTAGCAAAGCAGAAGGCTCTCTTCCCACACACCACTACCTCCGACCAAGGGTCAGCATGAAATATAGCTGAGAAAATGGCCCCCAGTAGAATGAAAACATTTCTACCGTGACATTTATAGTATAGATCGAATTTGGAAAATTGTAATTTCTACTAAGAGAGAGAGAGAGAGAGAGAGAGAGAGAGAGAGAGAGAGAGAGAGAGAGAGAGAGAGAGAGAGAGAGAGAGAGAGAGAGAGAGAGAGAGAGAGAGAGAGAGAGAGAGAGAGAGAAAATGCAAAATAGGAAAACCAACTGACAATGAAAAATAAGGAACTGCGGAAAATTATCTATAAATGAAAACGGGAAATGTCACAATAAGGAAAACGTGGCTCTAGAACTGATATTACAGAAAACGGAAAAAGTAAGAGGCTGACTGTTTGCGACCAATAACTACATTAAAAGTACAATACCATTGGTTACATAATAATAGAAAGTTGGATGAAAATCG
The DNA here is from genome assembly GCA_032716605.1 of Paralithodes platypus. Taxonomy (NCBI): domain Eukaryota; kingdom Metazoa; phylum Arthropoda; class Malacostraca; order Decapoda; family Lithodidae; genus Paralithodes; species Paralithodes platypus. Next base: position 128,678,066 of record CM064487.1, read on the forward strand.
TCAAAGGTAAGAAGTAAATATAAACAGAGGAGGGGTAGATAAATGAAATTGTGAGCATGATAATAATACCTTCCGAAAAATAAAATAAAAAAATAAATAACAAAAAGCGATCGCGAAACTAGAAAAGCGGAAGACAAATTATTAGACATCTCATAGGGAATAATAGACAATTGCTCGAGATTATAACAGGATGAAAATATATATTGAGAGGATTATTAAGGGGATAGTTATATTACTGTATTTATCTATTAATATATGTATATACAGTATATACTGTATATACTGTATACTGTATTATACAGTATATATATATGTATATAATTTGTTTTCAGTTTCTTTCCTAGACCTCCATCAAGCTTAAAGAAATACCTCCAAGACTCCCTTATGATATATATTTGCGCATTTTTCGGTAGAAAAATACCCCGGCAGAAGCCCTGTTCCTCCTAAAGTGCAGGCTGTCTTTCGCTCGCCAGGACAAACAAATCGACACCTAAATAAAATGAAAGGTTATAGAATCACCCAACGAATGGGGGCGAAGGTCTTAGCATAATATTATCAAAACTAGTGTGGCTAAACATGAGGGAGAAGGGGACCAGAAAACCCATCTTTATTAAAGAAAGCTAGAGGCAAAGGGTAACAGTGAACTATGATATGAGAACAAGATCCCGTATTAGAAGTGTTCACTCCGTAGACATATACTATACACTCGTATTTTGGAGATATATTTTTTTTCTTCTGGACCCCTTTCTTCATGTTTAGCTCCATTAGCTTTGCGATTTTAAGACATTCGCTCCATTAGTTTGGCTATTTTAGGACCTTTCAACCCATGTAGCTGTCAATATTAAGACTTTCGTGCCATTTAGGTGTGGATGTTTCCTGGCAATCGATAGGGAGTCTATAATCTACGTGGAACTGGCCTTCGGTAAGGGTATTTTACTACCGAAAAATGGAAAAATATATCTCGAAGGGGGGTCTTGGGTGCGTGTGTTTCTTTATAGTTTGATAGAGGTCTAAGGAGATAAGTTAGCTTAAGAAGGATATATGGTGGCTAAAATGATTAATTGATATAATATGTAGCCTTTTAATAGGAAGAAGTCTTTCCTAAGCTGAATACAATCGTCTAATTGTTATCAGAATGTAATACAAAGGCTGTAACCAGTACTGAATGGGTTAATCAGAATTAAAGCGTTTGTTGATAGCATAATACATTGAAGAAATGCATAATTATACGCTAAAGGAAATAATATGAAAGACAAAAAGAGAAAACAGAAATTGAAGGATAATATAGAGAGAAGGGAGCAGAGAGATGAATGGAGGTAAAGATCACACTAGAAAGAATCAGAATGAAGGCCATCTAACAATAATTTGGCTTAGAACTATCTCAATTAACAACTTTTAATACTCCAGCTACTTCCTAATCTTCACAAAATCGTCCAATTATAGCTAGAATGACATAAAATGACCGCCACTGGTACTGAAGGGGTTAAAGAGCTAAACGGAGCAAGCGAAACGGTAATGCAGAGAGAAGTGTGATAAAGCGAATAAAAGGAATAAGGCGATAAATCAAAGGAAAGGAACATATGAAGGAAAAATAGATCGATTAATATGACTAAAGGATAACAACAAATAGAGGAAGATATTAAGGGGAGACGGGCCGTTTTTATGGGCCCTCTTCTTCATCATGTTTAGCACCATTAGTTTTCAGATGTTATGACGTTCGGCCCATTAGGTTGGCTTTTTTTAGACCTTTCGCCCCATTTTTTTGTGAATATTAAAATCTTTCGTGCTGTTTAGGTGAACGATAGTGAGCCTGTAATTTTGGAAGAACCGGCCGGGACATGTTTCTAACGAAAACAATATTAATTAATCTAGAAGGGGAATCCAATGGAGATTTTTTTTTTTTTTTTTTTTTTTTTTTTTTTTTTTAAGTTTGATGGAGGTCTAGGGAGGAAACTAAAAAAAGACACATGAATAGACCAAATATATAACTTCTGTCCCCTTAAGGCAACATATGATAAAGGGAATACAGGAAGCAGGCTGATAAATGGATGTAAAGGGAGCAAAGCATAATGGAAGCAAAAGGAACAGGCTGGCAAAAGAGGATATTTGATCAAAGGGGTAACAGGTTGACAGTAAGGGAACAAACGATAAAGGGTGAACAGGGAGCAGGGCTATATATGGATGTAAAGTGAGCAGGAGAAAACGGAGCAGATCAACATATATAGGAAGAGAGGATAACGAATGATAAATGAGAGACAATAAGAGAACAAATGATAAAGGGTGAACAGGGAGGGGCTGATAAATGGATATATACTGTAAAGGGAGCAGAGGATATTGAAAGCAAAGGGATAATAGATCAAAACGATAAAGCGGAGAGAATAAGGGAACAAAATGATAAAGAGTGAAGAGGGAGGAGGCCGATAAATGGATGTAAAAGGAGCAGAAGATAATAGAAGAAAAAAACCCGTACCAATGAAGAGGATAATGGATCAAAAGGATAAAGGGGAGACAATAAGGGAACACAATGATAAAGGGTGAAGAGGGAGGAGGCCGATATATGGAGGTAAGGGTATTAGTAAGAGAGGCCGCTTGCTGAGAGAGGTTTATCGAGGGAGACTCTGGGTGGATGAGTGCAGCTGTCTCTCCAGGGTGGGGGGCTTAAACGATAACACTGAAAGGGGGAACAATGCAAACAAACGCACATAGGTATATACAGGATTAATCACATACACACACACACACACACACACACACACACACACACACACACACACACACACACACACACACACACACACACACACATATACACCCACATCCGAGTTACAAAACAAATATATTGAATATGAAATCACATACCGTAGAGCTATACATTTACTAAAAACGTCTGGTCGACTTGCACATGTTTGAAGTACAATAATTTGATGGGGTTTATTGGAATACATAAGTAGATTAGGTCAAAGCAATACTGTGAATGTAAATCAGAATACAAATCTATCTTTAGAGCCCTTACAGGAAGAAATAAATATAAAACATAATATAATAATAATAATATCAAAACTTCATCCCTTAAAATAAAAGTTGGTACTAGGGATTGCACATCTCATAACATTATTCAGGACTGATTGCTCCCCAATTTAATATTTTATCCTTATCTTGGCTATGCAACAGGCGAACCTTGATGCTTTATCTATCTATATAATATGAAAACAAAATCGAAATTCCTAATACATTTGACATATTATCAGAGACATATTGTCCGATTTTAAGTATAGCAGACAGGGTTATATACTGAAACTCACGATAAGTTAAGGTGGCAAGTTAAACATTTTAAGTATAGCAGACAGGGTTATATACTGAAACTCACGATAAGTTAAGGTGGCAAGTTAAACATTTTAAGTATAGCAGACAGGGTTATATACTGAAACTCACGATAAGTTAAGGTGGCAAGTTAAACATTTTAAGTATAGCAGACAGGGTTATATACTGAAACTCACGATAAGTTAAGGTGGCAAGTTAAACATTTTAAGTATAGCAGACAGGGTTATATACTGAAACTCACGATAAGTTAAGGTGGCAAGTTAAACATTTTAAGTATAGCAGACAGGGTTATATACTGAAACTCACGATAAGTTAAGGTGGCAAGTTAAACATTTTAAGTATAGCAGACAGGGTTATATACTGAAACTCACGATAAGTTAAGGTGGCAAGTTAAACATTTTAAGTATAGCAGACAGGGTTATATACTGAAACTCACGATAAGTTAAGGTGGCAAGTTAAACATTTTCCCCATTATTCGTACTCTCTTTTATTTACATAAATTTGTTTATTATTAAGGGGAGGTTTTTAGTGTGTTTCCTAGACTTCCATCAAGCTTGAAATTACACCCCCTTGACCCCCTTTCAAGATAAATTTGTACATTTTTCGGTAGAACAATTTCCCGGCCGAAGGCCGGTTCCTCTTAAATTACAGGCTCGCTATCGCTCGCCAGGAAAAACTCGACACTTAAATGGGACGAAAGGTATTAAAAGTGACATAAATGGGGTGAAACTTCTTAAAATCGCCAAGCTAATGGGGCGAACGTTTTATAATATCAAAAGCAATGGGGCTAAACATGAGGGAGAAAGGGGTCAAGAAAAAAATCCCTCAAGTGGAGATCTCCCCTTAAACTGATCTATTTATTATGGTTTTCATTTTGGAGGAGTGGGGGAGGGGGACTTCCTCTAAATCCCTAAAATAAGCAGTGCTTTTAAATTTAGCATTAGTCTGTTCATGTTCGAATATATGATTTTTACAAATTATCAACAAATTATCGCATACCAGTATGGAATAACAATTTCTTGAGGATTGGTGTGGGGTTGTTTAGGATAAGGAGAAGAGGGCGTGTGTGCTGCGAAATATTTGAACCTTTTGAGGATTATGACGTGCTTTGATAGTTTATCCTGGTTTGTATATGACTAATTTATTCAGATTAGGGAGGACTTGTGGGAGCTAGATAATTAATCGGGAGAGTTTTTCCCCTTTTATTACTAGAGATCCATCTTAATTTTTTTTTTTTTTTTTTTTTTTTTAAGAGACAATGAACGGAGGAAGGAAAAACACAGATAAAACAAAAAGGTCCATGTGCCTAAAGGCATCCTCCATTCATAAAATGTTTGTAACAACTGGATTTAAACATTTGTTGATTGTAAGTTTGTGGAAAGCAATTCGAGGGAAGTGAATTCCAAAGAGTAGTAGCTCTGGGGATAAATGAATTCTGATAAGCAGAAGTTCTGCATTGTGGAGGAGAAAGTGTAAATTCATGGGCGCTCTCAGCTGCCCTAGTTCTACGGGGAAAGATGTGGAGAGGCGGCACAATTGAAGCAAGTTCCTCGGAACAATTGCTGTGAAAATATCTGTAGAATAATGCAAGGGATGCAACGTTTCTTCGTATGGCTAATGTAGGAAGGTCCTGTGTGATTGCAGGGTTATTGATTAATCTAATAGCTTTATTTTGAATTTTGTCCAACTGCCTCAATGCAACCACTCCACTTCCACCCCACAGAGGTGAACAGTAATCCATCTGAGACCGCACATGACTTTTATATATTACGGCCAACTGCTCGTCAGTGAAGAATTCTCGAACTCTGTACAGGAGTCCCAGTTTTTTAGAGGCATTCTTAGCAATGCTTCTAACATAATGTGTCCAGCTCAAGTTAGTAGTTAATGTTACACCGAGAATGTCAATACTAGGGGAAGTGGGAATATTTACATCATTAAAAAATATATGGGAGTCCGTGAGATTCTGTCGGTTAGAAAATTGAATGTACTTGGTTTTCTGTGCATTAAAGGAAACTAGATTCTCTTGTCCCCATTCATTAATTCTAGAAAGGTCCTGGTTCAGAGAAATTGCAGTGTTTATTTTTGAATTTATAAGATCGGGTTGGGTGAAAGAATTGGTAAATGTGAAGGAACTGTGGAGTGTTGAGTCATCTGCGTAGGAATGTATTGGATTATGAGTGGTAGATATGAGATCATTGATATGAATGAGGAACAGAGTTGGGGCCAAAACTGATCCCTGGGGAACACCAGCATTTATTGAGTGAAATTGAGAATAAAGGCCATCTACCATTACACGTATTTTTCTGTTATGAAGATAAGAAGAAATTAGTGGAACTAATGATGCAAGGCCGTAGTGTGACATCTTCGACAATAAGGATTGATGCCAGACTCTATCAAATGCCTTTGATATATCCAGTGCTATTGTATGTGTTTCACCATGTTGGTCTGTAGCTTGGTTGATTTGATGCGTAAGAAGGCAAAGAATGTCTGCAGTTGATCGACATCGTCTAAAACCATATTGCCTATCACTGATTAATTTATTATTCTCCAGATGCTTAATTATGTGATTATTTAATATAATTTCAAAAACTTTGCCAAGAGTGGAAGTTATAGCTATTGGTCTGTAGTTTGATGGATCTGAAGAGGCACCTTTTTTAGGAACTGGGTGGATGTTTGCTTCTTTCCAGGGTACTGGGAAGCATGAGGTATGAGTACACAGACGGAAAAATTTTGCCAATACAGGAGCGAGCACCAAGGAGCAATTCTTAAGTACTATTGGAGGAATTTCATCTGGACCAGGAGCCTTATCTACTGAGAGATTCTGCAAAATAGTTTTGACATGTCTGGTGTGGATCTTAAGTGAGGGAATTTCAGGTGAATTAAAATTAAGTACAGGGACATCTTGATTTATGTCATCTAAGGTTGAGTTGGTGGAGAAAATATCTGCAAGAAGGTTAGCTTTACCTCGTGGGTCACTTACATGATTGCCAGTCGGAGATTTTAATGGTGGAATGGATGAAGCAGTAGTGAAGTTGGATTTGAATGAGTTAAGAGTAGACCAAAATATTTTGTTATCATTTGGATTATTTAGAAGTTTATTTGCCTGCTTATGGAGAAAGTTTGATTTAGTTAGGTTTAATACAGTTTTGGCATGATTTCTGATGTTTCTAAAGTAATTAAAGGCTTCATGTGTTTTGATCTTGTGTATGCATTGTAGGCTATTGCTTTTTGTTCAGTTACTCTAGCACAATTATGGTCAAACCATTTAGGTGAATTAGATCTTTTACTGTACTTTTGATGAGGAATAAAAGTTTCCATTCCAATTTTTACAAAATCTTGTATGTGGCTCAAGGTGGAGTGTGCATCATTAGAAAAGAAAGAGGTCCAGGGAATATCAATAAAGAAACCTTGAAGACCCTCCCAGTCTGCCCTATCGTAATGCCATTTAGTCACCAAAACAGGTTCAGAGTGGGAAGGTGTGGTAGGTGATAGACAGGTGGCCTGTATCAGACAGTGATCAGAAGATCCAAGTGGGGACCTCACTGTAACATCATAATTTTCTGAATTGGTTTTTAAAAATAAGTCCAGTAGGTGGGAATTATGATTAGGATTATCTGGTACACGGGTGGGTTGGTTGACTAGTTGAATGAGATTAAATGAGTCTGCAAATAGCTCACATTCAAGACCAGCATCATCAGTCCTGGCTGAATGAGTGAGCCATTCAACATTATGGACATTAAAATCACCCAACACAGTGATTTCAGAAGAAGCATTTAAGTTGAGGACACTGAGTTGTGAGGACAGAGAATCAAAAAGACTTTGCTCTGGAGGAGTATTTGGGGAACGGTAGATGCAACATATGTATTTAAATTTACCAGCAGAAATTAATTTGTATATAGAATAATCAAAATAGGGACAATTGAAACTAGTAACCTCCTTCAGGGCAATTTGCATAAAATCGTCTAATATTGACCAAAATATAGGGTAATATTGCAACCTCATACCATACCAAATTTGGGGGCCATATTTATGCGTTTGTCAGATGGCACTTATTGGCATTGGAAGCTATCGCCGTGTATTGAATAGATAACTCTACAATGGAAAATATTATACAAACATACACATACAAATATAGAAGCGCATAGATAGATGGGTATAGAGATATATTGATGTGAATATCAAAATATTGGTTAACTGTTAAGGCAATAGGCAACACTGATATACATAGCATATAATACAAACAGAGGTGGACATAATATACATAGCATATAATACAAACAGAGGTGGACATAATATACATAGCATATAATACAAACAGAGGTGGACATAATATATAGTCCCCTTTTTTCTTTGTGGACAAGGACATGTTACAAGGAAACGTTGACTGTCACAAATATACATTTTGATAAAATTGACAACATATATAAACGCAAGCAAGAGTTCGTTTGAAGTAAAATGAATGGTCACGTGATGTTTGCTGAACTTCAAGTTATTGGTTGAGAAAAAAACATGCTGAGGTAATGTGGTCCAAAGGTTACCGGATGAATAAAACACTCCTGACAAACGGTTCAATCTTTGGTTAGATAGCTAACAGAATAAGGGAGGGTTAAAGATAACAAATCTCACATGTAAGTAAAACACATTGTATAAATAATGAGCGCGCTCTCTTATATACGTCAAAAATTAACAGTCATCATTTGTACAATAAGGCTTAACATATTGAGATAAGGTGTGAACTCCTTATCTTTTATTGTGGTATGGGTACACAGTACAACGAACCCCCTATGTCCATCGTAATTACCTACAACTACAGTATTTGGTATTTTCTTTAAGACAGAACAAAAGATATGCTTCCTATATTCCGAAATCTTAACTCCTGCAATTCGATGGTGAAACACAATTGCTGACGCTACTCAGTGTTCAAGTTAGAGACAATTATTGGGCTAGAATGAGTCAAATTTTATTCAGTGGGAAATGTATTGAACATATACTATTCTAAAGAACAGGGATATCATCTGAGATGATTTACGATTATGCTTGGATTATATTAATCATGAAGGGTTATAAGTTAGATAGACAATATAAAGACAGATGCAAAAATACTGCTTTATCATATATTATAAGGTTAACCGGTTTCACACGAGCACTTTTTCCGTCAACCTGTATATTTTCTCTGATAGCGTATGAATAATTATCTTTTAATAAAATTATAGCACCTTCAGTCTACCTACAGTCTAGTTTCCGTTACCAACAACATATATGCCTGAACAAGGAAGAATATTGGTCATCGAAAATTGGCCACAACAGCTCTTATGTGATATCCTCTTTACCTACTTACAAGAACAGGTAAAGATTACGAATAATACCTACTTATCTTAGTCTCTCTCTCTCTCTCTCATCTACAGGGAAGAAGATATTCACTCCTTTCCTTGTTTTATTTCCTTTGTCTGAACGTCTGTTTGTAAAGCATGTCGAGAAGGAAAGCATGCATTATTGCGAAACAAAATTCAAAACACTACTTCAATTGACGGGCATATCCACTATATGTTATGTATGGATTATATAGCACTTCAAACACTGCATAAAAGCTATCTAACAATTGCAAAGTTATGCCTCGATGTTCACGAGATTGTGTGTGGTAGATCATGGTCCTCACAACATTGTCAAATTTGTATATATTCTTCTCTATAAACTTTACAGAAAATATTCCACTGTGAGGAGTCAATACACCAACCCAACCATTAGCTTTATGCACCCATTTCCAATTTCGTGAATTTCGAGTAGAAATATCCTACGATTGTGTGGGATCATCTAATATTTACAAGTTGATCATATGAAAGGGGAGCAAAACAATACAATGTTACGCAGCAATATAAAAATACTGATCAACGTAATCTGTACAGTACTAATGCGTTTTGTAACATAAGGAAAGCCAATCAGAAAAGAGTAATGTACGACCTAAGTACAGTATCATATTCTGTATTATAGCCTAGTATGTATTTTGAAGAATTACAAACTATAAATGGAATGGAAAATAAAATACCTAATTGCAAAGTTATGTTCTTCATTATAGTATACATTACGAAGAGTTACAATCTATAATAGGAATGAAAATTATGAAAATTATGAAAATTATGTATGTATGTATGTATGTATGTATGTATGTATGTATGTATGTATGTATGTACTCAGGCACATACTCCATTGCTGGTGGTGGCCGACTCGAGACAGAGCCCAAGCAGAAAGAACATTCAAGGGTTCTAATTATCAGGGTCCGGGACCACTTTTGCACTCCCTCGCCCCTTTCTCTGTATCGATGAGTAGGAGAATATTACAAAGGGAGGAGGATTCCTAGCCCCCTGGAAATTATAATACGACCTAAGTGCATAATTATATGCTTCATTATTGTGTGTATTAAGAGTTACAAACTGGAAATGGCATGGAAGCAAATTAATAATTATGTTACATACAGCCTATATTGAATTGTTTGTGTGCATAAGGATAACATTGATGGTGCGTTGATCCATAGTTGATATGGTTCACATACATATTAATTTACAAAACAGCAGATCAATTAGTTATGATTGAAAACACACAAAATATATAATTTAACTTAGTATACTGAGCTTGGGTGAGGGCTGGTCCTATCCAGAGTGAGGTTTGGCATCCTCTACCCAACCTTAGCCGTTTCTGTCCTCTTTTACTGTTCTAGTTTTCCTTCTGGGGGCAGGAGGCTAATAATAATCCTCCTCTTGTATAATTCTCCTACTCAACGAGACTGAGAAAGTGTGGTCCCGGACCCTACGAATTTGAACTGTACAGGTTTCTGTTCGGGCTCTATCTCGAGTCGGCTACCCCCAGCAATGGGGTATGTGAATGAGTATATGCATACATACATACATATACTAAGCTGACAAAATTTATCCTGGTCAAGACAGCAGGTGAGGTAATTCCCAATATGCACAGTTGCCTTCATTATTTTCTTGAAATTTTTCGATTAAGCATTAAACCAAACGAAATATGCACACTGGATAAAACATTCGATAATCCAGGGATGCACTCCTGACAAGTAATATGGATACAGGATGCTGCCCCACCCTATGTGTGCTTATATACTGTATATATATATATATATATATATATATATATATATATATATATATATATATATATATATATATATATATATATATATATATATATATATAGTATTCCTCAAATATTCGACACGTTCGGTTTTGTATGTTTAAATCTTAAAAGTTTTCAAAGAATAATATACAGACTATACAACATTTAAAAAAAAATAAAAAAAAATAATGAAATGTGTATTATATTGAACTCTTACTTAACTTATAAGCTGCCCCGGGGATACAAAGAGGAGGAAACTAAATGATTTAATTATCAGGCTATCTTGTATAAGGAATAGTGATAGCCGGCTAGTATTAATGGGCTAGGTCTTATATATTGCCTTATCTCTCAATGGAAATTTGAACCTTATGAAAGACGCACGTGTACTTAACATGTATGTAGTATTTTTGTCTAACTAATAAAACATATAGTTAAAACATAGATATACGTGAGTAAGTGTGATTACCAAAGGAATTAACATAAATAATTGGAATACTGTCCCAAAGAACAACAATGAACATATTCATTATACATGCCATATACATGCACGTAACATTATACATGCCATACACATGCACGTAACATTATATCAGGAGGGTAGACGAAGGATTTACACTCTTACATATTTACGACATAAAGAATAAAGTTGAAAATTCATATGAGAGAACAGAATTGCGTTGTATAATGTTATCCTACGTGTATATACTAATAGTGTGTGCAACAGTAGAATAATACAAATCTGGTTTTATAAACTTTGAAGCAGTCAAGCAAAATAAAAAAGTGTCATCTGGATACGATACCGGCGTAAGGGATTAGTTTTAAAAGGTACAATTCATAAATCCAGTGTGTGTGTGTGTGTGTGTGTATGAGAGAGAGAGAGAGAGACGGGGGGGTGGGGGGGGGGGGGGTAGCAGGAGCGACGATCGTGTGATACTTTCCTCATGTTTGAATTACGTGCGTAAGTATGTGTATTTGACACACGTACAGTATGTGTAGGTGTGTCGGGTATGTATGGCTCACGCGTTAATGGTTGTGTAATGTGTGTGTGTGTGTGTGTGTGTGTGTGTGTGTGTGTGTGTGTGTGTGTGTGTGTGTGTGTGTGTGTGTGTGTGTGTGTGTGTGTGTGTGTGTGTGTGTGTGTGTGTGTGTGTGTGTGTGTGTGTGTGTGTGTGTGTGTTATGGATTTGTGTTTCCAGTCTGTTTTTGTGAGTATGTGTGTGTAAAAATTAATGTTGTGTGTGCATACATGAACTATTATTATTGTGGGAGAATTTATAGATATTTAAAACTGCAAGCCTATTTCGTAAGCAATACATTCTGTTCCTATCGGGGTGAAAAAGACAATTTACGAGAGATTAGGTTAGAATCCGCTTTTATTTACATATATCTTATATGTACTGTATATATTTATTTTATCTTTTCTGCTCATTCCGATCTGGAAAATTGATGTGAATAAAACTCTTATTAGGTGTTCTCTGAAGTGCATAACAGACTTGAAATATATTGCATATAATTATAACGAAATGTTAATTGATCTGTGATATTCAGGAAGTTTATCAAAAATGTTGGTTTTAATGCAACCTTATTAATATAATCATAATATTATACCAAAATAATATAATGACAATATTTGGTAGGATAGTTATAATGTTAAACAAAGTAGCATTGTGAAAACAGATGACAAAATTAATACGTACGCATTTCTGATAAAAATTGTATTCGTGTGTTATTACATTTTAAATGCAGTTATGTAATTTGTCCACTTTTGTTCTGTATGTTGCCTGTTTCTTCATAATTGTATAACATTAGAAGTAGACCAAAGCAAGATAATATTGTTCTCTAAGCCAAACTTTGATCGCCTTGAGCAGGGACAGTTGTGGTCATTAAGGGGAGACTGACCGTTTGTTTGGTCTATTAATTAATTTATTCATATATATATATATATTTTTTAGTTTCCTCCCTATACCTCCATCAAGCTTAGAAAAATACCCCCTAGACCCTCTTTCAAGATAAATTTGTACATTTCTCGGTAGAAAAATGTCCCGACCGAAGGCCGGTTCCTCTTAAAATTGCAGGCTCGCTATTGCTCGCCAGGATATAATCGACACCTAAATGGCACGAAAGGTCTTAAAATTGACAACGAAATGGGGCGAAAGGTGTTAAGATTGCCAAACTAATGGACCGAACGTCTTATAATCTCAAAACTAGTGGGGCTAAACATCAGGGAGAAGGGGGTGCATAAAAACGGTCTGCTTCCCCTTAATATCTGGGCGCCACTTACTCATACAATCAAGGAGGTGAGCATTAAGGGAGCCCACCTCGTTTGTTTTTCTCTTTCTCTCCCTCTCTCTTTGGTCCCATTTAGCTTACTGTCTTAAGACGTTTACCCCCATCCAGGTATCAATATTTACCTGGCGAGCGGTAGCGAGCCAGCATATATGTATTTTTGTTTTGACAGCAAGCTAAATTTGTACATTTGTCGATAGAAAAATTTCTCCGGCAAGCTGGATTTCTCCATACAATGCTGGCTCGCTATCGCTCGCCAGGAAGAAATCGACACCTGAATGGGGATAAACGTCTTAAAACAGTAGGCTGAATGGGGCCGAATAGATACAAGCCAGGGAAAGAGAGAAAAGGAGAAAAAGATAAAAAAATCCGCCGACCCCCTTAACTAGTGAATCATAATCATACATATATTTTGTTTTTGTTTTATATGTGAATGAAGGAAATATAAGGCAAAGCTGCCTGTATCAAATGTCTCACCCAAAATAGAAAGAGTGAGAGAGCCAAATTCAAGGTACGTTAGAGTCATATTGTCTGGGCACACGAAGCTTGAAGCAGTTTAATTCATGGGATGAAGGGAAGACAGATTTTGGGAGAGATTTCCAAAGCTTGCCTGTTGAGTAAAAGAAACACTGGGAAAATAGGTTCAATCTTGGGATAGAGAGTTGGACAGCATAGGGGTAGGAGAGGCGGCTCAATCGGTTTATCAGAACAGTTCGTCAGTGTAACCATGCGAATCTACTGTCCAAGACTTTACCTAATAAAGGTGGTAATCAATATTAGCAAAATAGTATAATAACACAGGGATATAAATCAACTGCAGTACGTTGTTGGCGAATCAGGTATTATAATACTCAGAATGAAGACCCCCTATGTTTTTTTCTATGCAAATATATCTATTCAAATTAATTTTGGGATAGAACTAATTGCTTTTCAATAAATAGTATATATAGTTTTGTAGTTGATTTATAGACAATTATATTCATAAATTAGTCACCAGAGATATACTTCCATGACTAGAAATAGGCGAAGTCCAGGAATTTGTATGAGTGGGCTAGAGACTATGGTATGGTATCCGAGTGTACCTACTAATCTCATTACGTTGTGTGTATACATTTGTATATTTATTATATACAATTATATTCAATCAGTGATGTGAGTTCATACATTTTATGTCCACTTTAAGGTCTGAAACAGGTAAAATAATAATGTTGAGAACATATAACAGCAATTTGTAGATAAATATACAACTCATTAATATTGAAATTTTTGACAACTACATATAAACACGATGCAAAGATAAATATATACAATTTCTTTAATATATACATATATATATATACTGTATATATATATATATATATATATATATATATATATATATATATATATATGTGTGTGTGTGTGTATGTACAGTATACATGTTGTATATACAGTACACTGTATATATTTATTTATATATTTATTTATTTATTTATTTTTATTTTTTATTTATGATGTCATAATAAAGAAAATATTGAAATCTTATATCCCTATATTTATTACAAATCTTGAGAGGAAGGTAAACCAAACGGTTGAATCGAAAATAAGAAGACAAATACAAGAACCATGTACTGAACACATACCACATTTATTTATGAATAATACAACTAGAATTAGATGCCTTTCAACACATTCCACTCTCTAATCCAAGAGTGAACCGATTTTCCCAATCATCCTTCACTCAACATGTAAACTCTAAAACTCTCTACCTCAATTTATCTGTATCTCATTCTATGACTTAGGCTGCTTTAAACTCTATGTGTGCAGACATCTTGATTCTAGAGTACCATTAATTTGGCTCGCTATCAGAAGAGTGAACCGATATTCCCAATCATTCTTTACTCAACAAGTATTCTCTGGAACTATCTGCGCCAATCTATCTTTACCTCATTATATGACTGAAATCCCGTATGCTCAGACATATTTATTCTAACGCACCTCTAATTATTCAACTTGAGGGAGGGACGGAGGGGGGGGGGGGGTTGAGGGGAGATATTTAATACAAGCAGTTTTTCCTTCTGTCTCCTTCATACACATATAATATATATACACACACATATAATATTCCTTGTCATGAGGATGAGGGCTGGTACTGTCCAGAGTGAGGTTTGGCATCCTATATACAACCTTAGACGTTTCTGTCTGTCATTTTTCCGATACTACTTTTCCTACTTCGGGAGCGGGAGTCTAGGAATACTCCCCCCATTGTAAAATTCACCTAGTATACAAGACGTAGGGGCGAAGGAACGCAAAAGTGGTGCTGATCCCTTAGCATGGGAACTTAAATGTTGTTTCTGTTCGGGCTTTGTCTCGATTTGGCCACCTCCAACTATGGGGTATTGTGCCTTAGTATATTCATATATACACGTAGAAAATAGTGAGTGGAGTGGTGTAAATCTATAGAAGAGATAGTTTGGTGTGGAGCTGCCATTTGACCGACGTAACCATCCATGGAGGGCGTGAGAGAAACTGAAGGGGGAGACAGGTGGGCACAGGTACAGGTACTTTAGTAAACAGTGACTAGACAAGGGCGCACATTTCCTGGTTTGGTCATTTTATACCAATATCAACATTAGATTATATAATTATATGAATAACATTAATTAGATGAATCTGAAGTTTGATAAAATTACTGTAACCCCCAATTTTAAAACTACACGTAAGTGCTGCCCTAAACATTCATGAACGAAATAAGTAGAAATAAATAATGATCTTTCTGAAACGGAATGATATTTGACCCTTTATCACAAATTTGCACTCAGTTGTATTATCTTCGTTCGATATAGGTTTAGGAAAGCACATAATTGTGGTTCTAAAATATGTGCATAAATGTTCACTTAAGTTATGAAATACTCATAGTTATAAACAATTCAATATCTGAATGTCAATATATTCATTTAGATATACTGCATGACGTCCTCAATACTTGTGAAATGAGATTATGGGGTCTAAAATAGGTTATATAAAAGTTACATGTATCTTGAGGCTAGATGCGTTAGTGGCGTCACAATGAAAAAGTTGTCCAACGTCTGTATTCTAAAGGCTCTTGAGGTTCAGAGGGTGAAGTGTAGAGGGATACATTAAGTAAGTGGAGAGTATATTAGGCAGACCAACTCCCTCACTCTCCATACTCCACTTCCTGCTCACCCCTAACACTGTCTAGGAAGCTGTTCGCATCACAGCTACAATGCTTCGTCTTATTGTACTCTTGCAGGTAATTAAGTTTCATATATTTATCACTTCTATACAAAGTGGTATTTGATGCATTCTCAAACAATTGTTTAATTACTTTTTGACAGGTATTTTGTATTAAAGTTTCATCTTGTTCTACTCGTTCACTTAATCTAGTTTCATTGACTTGACCTGTCTGAAGGGAGCGGTATTTATTGCATACTCAAGTAATTATATTATAATCAGGTATTTTTATTGTATGAACAGAAGTGATTTGTGTTTTATATTAGCTAATGTTGTAATTTATATGCGACTACACAAACAGTAAGAATATGGACGGGTTATTTGGATCTCCTTCTCCCTCATGTTTAACCCCATTAGTTTTGAAATGTTAAGACACTCACCCCATTATTTTGGCGATCATAAGATCTGTCATGTCATTTAGGTATCATTTTGTTCTTGGCGAGCTACAGCAAGCCCGCAATTTAGGAGCAATCGGTCTTTGGCTGGGGAATTTCCTATGCAAAAAATGCGAAAATTGTTCTTGAAAGAAGATCTTGTGGGTATTTTTTAAAGATTGATGCATTTCTGGGGAGGAGACTTAACAACATATTATATAATTATAAATATAAATATACTAACGAATTAATAATAATCTCCCCTTATATGCGTCTTAACAGGTGTATGTACTGTGCCTGGCCATTGAAGGACCGCCGTACCAGGTGGTCAACTCAGCAGAGGTTAGTAAGAACAGCACAAATATTATCAGTATTCAGTATTACAAAGTATGAAATTGTTCGAGCTAAGATTATGGCATGATATATTGATTTTTATGCAAAGTTTCCAGCATATTATAAGATTACAACAATTGTATTTTGTGTAAAGCATTGTATTGTCTCATTTAAGATCAATACTGAGTCGCCATATATCCTCTGTACTGTACAGGGAAAGCTCAGCAGAACAAGGCAGATGTTGTAAGCTTTATGTTGGGTTTAATTGATTAAGCTAACCTTCGAAACATAAGATCATTCATATATATTGAAAGAAATATAAACACGGCCGTTTTGCATTATAAAGTAGACCGAATATCACTTGGCTTTAAAAGTTGAATACAGATATGTCAAGAAGGGAAAGTAGCATACATTGAGAAGCCAAAGTCAAGTTTCATGTTCCCTTTAAATAATCCTGGAAGAAAGGAATATGGATCTACAGTATATTCGTTATCAGTTATTTGTAGTATCTTTTTGGATGACCAGTCCAGATGGCTTGAGTAAAGAAAGAGAGAAGAGTAATTGGACAGAGGAAGAACAAGCTGAGAAGTGAGAAATACAGCAGATGGAACCCTCCATCACTGTACGTATATCCATAACACTGAACACATTCCATATTCTTTAATAGTGTCTACTTTTTCCCAGTCATGGGGTCAGCAGATTTAATACATTTGCAAGCAATGGTGTCTTTAGACTGCTAACAATAATATCATCAGTCTAAAAATTCTCACTGCATTAATTATCAGAACAATATAGCTCGCTGTGTACCTAGTAGAAAAGGCAGTCTTAAGTAATGGAAATGTTAATCATATATAATTACTAAACAAATACAAATATAATAACAATATATAAATATATAAAATACTAATATTACAATCCAACTAAGATATAAAGCAAAGCATACCGCCCACAATCACAAGCACCCCCCCCCCCCCCCCCACACGCGCGCGCACATACACACATCTTCCTTTTATAGACACTAACTCTTGACTCCCCCAGACATATGAGGAGCGTATCTACCCTGCCAGGAAATGGGTGACAACATCGACTCTCTCTATCTCCCACAACGACGCCACCAGTGACATGTTCAACAAACTTTTTAATTACATCGACGGTTCCAATAAAGAAGGTCAGTTTATAGCCCGATTCAGATGTTTTCAAGCAGTCGAGTTGTGTATACTAAAGATGCTAAGAAATGGCCTTAACATTTGCAATCACCTATTAATAATTGGTCATCTATCACCTTTGAGCTGTATATTGATATTTGTCCGTTGTGATTGTCTACAAACTGCTCTAATTCTGTACCAATCCTTACACAGCTGAACATTATATTAGTACTTCATCAATAAGAGGGTGAACAGTGAAAATAGACATCGTTTCAAATCTAGTAGACAGTGGTAAATGAATAACATGAATTTTCAAATGTCTTTTTGAAAACAGTCACTATGATAGTAGCTACCTACTTATTGTCAAATTTCCACATTTAGTTATGCCTCCAGCAATATTCAATAAATCTTCGTAAGACAAATAATTATCAGTCTTTAAATTCCACTTCTTTCTAGTATTGCTTATAAATAATTTGTATTTATATCAGGAGAGAAAGATATAGCAGTGTGTGTTCAATTTGTGTCGGTTGACGGTGGATAGAGGTGCGTAGAGACGATTAATTCATGGCCAACCCTTCAGGGATGCCTGGCAGTAGATACATGTAGATAGATAGATGTGCAGGTAGGCCATGACTAATAAGCATTACTATAGACCATTAAATATCCCTTTTCATAGGCATCAAGATCGACATGACCTCCCCCGTGACGGTTCTGATCCAGCCGGGTGAGGGCCCCAACTGTGAGAACACCTTCAGCGAGAGTTTCTACGTCCCCGAGGCTCACCAGGCTGATCCCCCCGTGCCCACCAACCCAGAGGTCTACATAGAGTCACGTCCGGAGCTCCATGTCTTCACCAGGTCTGTGTGTGTGTGGGTATGGGTGTGTGTGTGTGTGTGTGTGTGTACTCGATACATGGGCGCACTTTGCCCCTTTACAGTTCAACAAACTGTGCGGGGGTAAAGAGCCCGGTAAACGATTGAGCAAGCCTAAACTTTGGGAAGTTGCTTTAGCAAGAGTAGTGATGTGGTCTTTCCAAGAAAGATCAGAAGAAAACGACAGTACAAGAATACTTAGAGAAAATGAAGGGTCGATGTGTATGATGTGGAAGAGTAAAGGGTGGTTGTGTTGAAGATTGATGGAGAAATTGGGTATTGGAAGCATTGAAACTAACGAGATTTTCTCTACCCCAAATGGAAATAGTTGATAGATCAGAAAATAGTTGTGCTATGGCCTCATCACGTGAGTTTTGGAGTGATTGCATGTTGGGCCATAGTAGAATTTTAGTTGAATATTGCAAGATAGAGTCATCAGCTTACGAGTGCATAGGACTAGAGGTACAGTTTGGATGATCATTAATGAATATTAGCAATAGGATTGGAGATAGGACAGAACCCAGAGGAACACCGGAGGTGATGGGTTGAAGTGAGCGAGGGCCGTCCACAACCTCAGCTATGGAATGGCCAGACACGAAATTAGAGATAATAGCACTGATAAAGGGATAGAAGCCGAAGGATGGTAGGAAATACGTGATTTGTGCCAGACTCTTTTGAATGCTTTCAATATGTCTAGCACTTTAGAAAAGGTCTTACCAAGTCCCGGAAGGAGGATGAATTAGTAAGGTAAGAAAGGAGATCACCAGTAGAGCGCCCCTCGTGGAAACATTACTGGCGATCTGAAAGATTGTGTGAATATAAAAGATTAAGACATTTGAAATAAGAATACATTTAAAAACTTTAGAGATACAAGAAATTAACCCTTTCGCTGCGGGTGATGTTCCGGAACGTCCTGGCAAGTTACAGCAATTTCCAGGCTTTAAAAGCCTGTAAAAACCGTAAAAATAGAGTGTCAGTGGGCGGGAGCGTAAGGGGCCCACCTCCGACCTTCAGAGCACCGAGCGGCTCACTGATGTTGAGTGTGTCTCGCGCGGGCCTCTCTCTGTCTCTCTCAACAGTGTAGCCTTGCGAGCGAATGTTACATAATAGCAGGTTTCCCGCGTTTCACTGGCACCACTGCGGGTGAACCAGACCACGTACGGGGCCCGTTCTGGTGTCATTTTGAAGCTATTCTCGCCTAGTTTTCGGCAGAATACACTTCATTTAAAGCAGATGCTTGATTTATCATTCAGGAGTGCCTGAATATGCCCTAAATAGCCCAAAATAGGCCGCAGCCAAAGGGTTAAAAGGAATTGGACGATACTTGGAGGGTTGAGAGCGGTCACCCTTCCTTGGGACAGGTTGAATGAGAGCAAGCTTCCAGCAAGAAGGGAAGATGTTTTAGGAAAGACAGAGACAGAAGAATATGCCTAGAGTGTGATGTACACTCGACCAAGAAACAATTTTTACACTGATGAGCTGTAAATAATCTAGTGTCAACGGAATGAACCGTGTGAAACATACGTCTGTGAGGTATTATCATAAGATTTCGACGCACTTCCAGAATGTTTAGAGCGTTAGTGTAGAGATAGTTTTTTGGTCGAGTGTACCTCCCCTTCTTTTACTTGTAAGCAACATTGTTTTGATTTTGTATTTTGTTTAATATATATTTACTATTTAGGGAGTTAATATGTCTACAGAATATTACATACTCATTCGAATGCCTAAATTCCTTCAGGAGGTTTCACGGTCGCCCTGAGGACATTACTTGGATCGAGAACGCGGCCATCTTAGCGGACAACCTTCTGGCTGCTGGGGAAGTAGGGGTCAAATTTGAGACCTATTACACCGCTTCGTATGACTCCCCATTTGTCATCCTCAACCGCACGAACGAGGTGTGGTTCATGCAGGAATAAATTATAGGCTAATATTTATTATATAATGCTTCGTTCAGTACGATGCCTTTTGGCATCGATTAAGTGACTTTGTGAATTTCGAATAAATAATATATAATGTGCAGAATATGTATTTTATGCAGCTGGCTATGTGTTGTATTACCTCATAAAATAAATATATAAACCTATGCCTACTTAATTTGACCACTTCTATATTGTTTTGACATTATGCTACCATTATTCAATATTTTGCCAAGCAAAATCCGAAAATGTATAAATTTAAAGCTCTAAAAACTACAGTGTATTATGATATATACAGATAATTCAATCAATAAGTATTAGGCTTATTAAATGAAAATTTGAATATATTTATCAATTTGGTCACCCAAAAAATTGTGGCTACATATACATAACAAACACACAGACACTAAATACTATTATATTGATCTAATTTATTGCAAATCTCTATACATGTCTAAGAATATACACTTATCCCCCTCCGTCGTATATGACGCGATTGCGTCATATGAACTTAGTGAAATAGCTCAATAATAAGTTTATGACACGATTTGCGTCATATTGAGCTCAGCAAGTTAGGTAAGTTAGATCATAATCTGTCGGTTGATGGCAACCCCAAAATCCTCCGACTTATAACGGTCCCTCAGTGTGAGAAAGACTGCTGTGGGGGAAATACTGGGCGCTCGGGCAGCCCCTAACTTTCGTAAGTTAATATGTCTGGGGGGGTTAAATTCATACCAAGGTAGGAATAAATTTGTCCTGATGCTCAATATGTATTCTACTATCACGACCTATTGATCAGCCTTGTGTGCTCAGTTATTAGAAGGTTATTGTGTTGTTTGTGTCCGTGTGTGTGCGGACACGGACATATGTGTGTGTTTGAGAGAGAGAGCGTGTGTGTGCACGTTTGTTTTTGTGTATTTGTGTGTCTGTGTGCGAATGTGTGTGTGTGTTTGTATGAGTCGGCGTGTGTGTGTGTGTTTGCTTTTTGTTCTACCAACAATCACATGATATTTTACAAGTATGAATACAAACATTCTTAGTTCGTTACGGAGCTTCTTGGATGCTCATTATTATATCAATCTCTACAAATCCCCTTAATTTAACATTAAGGAACTAGACCCTATTCATTCATATTCTTGACCCCTCACTTCTATATCTAAAACACGACTTCAGTAATCGAGCTAACATTTCTATCATTTGGGAAGAATCAGCCAGGGAATAGGTGTAGAAATGTAAAACTCATTTGCTCTAGCCCATGTTGAGTTAAAGCATTTAGGGGTTACGATTTCTGGCCTATTTGCAATGAATGGACTATAGGGCATGAACTTAGCAGATGGAGGACAATGGCTTACTGTTGCAATACGAAAAGTAGAGTCGAATACTTATATGCCTTTTTATTTTGAGTCAGTCCTTACAATATGAACAACGTGTTCAGTGGAGGACATATCATCATGCAAGCAAACCATAGCGAGTGTCATATAAATTAGTCTAACCCCATGGCTGTTGTTGTTGTTGTTGTAGTTCCCCTGACTGTCTGGCTGAATAGTTCCGAGTCCAGATGCTTGGGCCCCCTAAGGCGCCAGGGTGAGATGAGATCTGTCTCTGAGAAGGAAGCGGGGGAGGGGATCAATAGGCCACAGGCTTGCATCCCCTGGTCAATGCCCCCACTATCCGAAGCTCTTCTTGCAGTGCCACCCAATCGGACGATCTCGCCAGCACTTAGAAGGAAAAGTAGTACAGGAAAAGAGACAGATAGAAACGGCTAAGGTTGGGTAGAGGATGTTAAGCCTCACTCTGTATAGGACCAGCCCTCACCCAATGGCTATGTTGTCTCGTGGCTGTTTAGTACAATTAAGTTGGTCGGTGGCTATTTTAGTCCGTGAATAAATTTAGGTCTGTGGCTGATGATTATGGTCTCTCTCTTTCTAGCTCTCTTTCAAAACAATAAATAATCAAATGTACGTTCACATCTTGCCAGTCTACAACCGCAGCTTGCCGGATGTGGGCTCCGCAATTGAAGTGGTTAAATTAGGCAGAGTGTTTGAATTGGGCAAAGAGGTCGATTTGGCTGATAATACGTTCATGTTCATGGAATGCAGTCACCATAAGATGAGTAAATTCTGTTCATCCATTTTAGAGATAGACACATTAAATATTATTGATTATATTTCTACACCCCCAGTTCGTATCATCCTATCAATACCATTATTTGTGTGTGAAGTAATTAGGTAACTAGTATGTTTCACAGCGAGCATTATGAATGTTGTCTAAGACCCTGTCACAGTTTTATTTTTCTCTCTGACGTTTTCCTGTTTTTAGGGTGGGAGCGGGGGCAATTAAATTATCTGAGGTTTGCCAAACGTTAATTGTTTCTTTTATAATTCGACATGAAGGTATTTTCAAATGTTCATCTAAATATTTCCTTGAGAAAACGTTCTGACAAACAGTGATGAAAACAAACAATAAATTAACAAACAGTGATGAAAACAAACAATAAATTAACAAACAGTGATGAAAACAAACATTAAATTAACAAACAGTGATGAAAACAAACAATAAATTAACAAACAGTGATGAAAACAAACAATAAATTAACAAACAGCGACGATCACTTTATCTCCACAAATTTCGTTGGGCGGTAATGACAATGTGTATCTACAAAAGATACATAGGAATGTGTAACTTCTAAAGTAAATAGGCTGTATTATAATTTGCAATGCATCGTCTCGCCTCACTTTATTGTTCGTCAACAGTACAGTACAAGGGGAGACTGGCAATTGTTGTGTTATCTATACAAATTGGAGTGTATGTATGTATGTATGTACTCAGGTACATACCCCATTGCTGAGGATTGCCGACACAAGACAGAGTTCGAACAGAAACAACATTTAAAGTTCCTATCCTCAGGGTTCGAGACCACTTTCGCGTTCCCTCATCCCTTTTTCCGTCTCGTTGAGTAGGATAATTATACAACTGGAGGAAGATTCCTAGCCCGCTGCCCCTAAATTGCCGTGACCTAAGGAAATTGTATGAACAGAATCATAATTGTTGAACATAACATTAAAAAAAAAAAAAAAAAAAAACACACACACACACACACACACACACACACACACACACACACACACACACACACACACACACACACACACACACACACACACACACACACACACACACACACACAGGGTTTGTTTTCACACATAATAACCATCTCACATTTTAAGCTCTGGACACACAAATATAAACAGTGTATATACTAATAATTAAATTTTCATGGTCGAAAAATACGTAATAGTTACATTGTAATTAAAGATATTTGTTTTTGACGAATGTGAAACTCTTGAATAAATAGTTAATTCTTATTTATCATAATTACTCGTTTCATAAAGTTTGGATAATTTCCAATATGGATAACCATTATTTGGTCTTTTAATATAAAAGGACATAATAATTGTAGGTTTTGTTAATTTGGCAGTTTGTAGACTTCTTGAGTAACCACGAGGGGAGTTTGTTTGTTTATTTATTTATTTATTTATTTATTTATTTATTTATATACTCTATATTTTTATAGTTTGCTCCATAGACCTCCATCAATCTTAATAACAACTATCCCCAAGACTTCCCTTTGAGGTAAGTTTGTAAATTTTTTGCGATAGAAATTCACCGGGTGAAGGTCCGATCCAATTAAATTACAGGCTCGCAATTGCTCGCCAGGAAACATTCGACACATATATGGCCCAAAAGGCCTGTAAAGTTGACAAAGAAATGAAGCAAAAGGTTTTAAAAATCGCCATACTAGGGGCGAACGTTTTAAAATGTCAAAGCTAATTAGGATAAACATGAGGGGGGGGGGGGGGGGTGTGCTCCAGAAAGAACACCTTCTCAACAGTTGTATCAAATATTTGCTGTAGAATTCAACTCTCACTGCATACATACTTGAGGGACATCTTAAAACTAGAAGTTGAGGGTTTACTTTGAATGTGATGGGGTAATTTATTCCTTACCTCTTCGCCCTGGTACTTTATAGACGCTTGGGATTGCTTAGTTGTCACTAGTGGGATTTGTAAAGGGTTATTCCGTGTAAACTTCTTTCATGATCTTATTGTCTAATATTTGCCACTTATATATTAACAACTATACTGTATACAATACAAAAATACATAAAACAAAAATAAGCAAGGTTAATTTTGTATGACCAATTTTTCCTGTAACATTTTAAGATTTTTTAAACTGGAATAGAAATACATGATTTTACGCTGCAGAATTCATATAAGAGCTAAATTCGTACGTTGCTAGACCAGAGTTACGATGAAAGTTGAGGGAAAGGCCCTTGTGTGATACCAGCTTGTCATAGAGAAATCACATTACAAATAAAGCTTAGCACGAGATTAAGGTTGGATTGTATATGTGCTGACTTGATAAAATGCATAACATTATAATTAGTTTAAGTTTTACGGGGATATGGTTTCGATATGGCACTATATATAGTTTCCTTTTACCACAACTAGATGGCATCATATTTTATGCAAAGTACACGCTAGAGCTTCTGCTGTAGATTTATATGTTACCATATAGCCCACATTGATTCTGAATGGCCGGCCAAATTATAAGTTTCAATTTAATGACTTGAGGGAGGAGAGTACAGTCAGGCAAATACGTGATGCCTCGGCACCAAGTATATTTTGATCAATAATTGGTATCACCAGTATCTAAAACTTGTATTCGTTTCGAGTGAGATATTCAAACATGTTCCAAAACCTACCTACCCACCCTATCCAACATCTGACAGACATTAATACAGCACAGGGTGAGCCAAGCGTAGTGACAGCTGAGACATGACTTATTAGCGCCACTGTACTTTAATAACGTGATTGTGATTCCAAGACACAGACACAGATCAATATGGCCACACTACGAAACAGTCAGAATCCAAACGGCCACACTCCTCAACAGCCAAAGAAAAGTTAGAACATATTAGAATTTGCTTAGTTTGGAGAAATTAGCTTGAAATCAATTAAGTAAAGTTAGGTTAGGGCGTCAAGCTTCCACTAGTTTAATTGCCATTGGTTTGATGCGACACTGGTTGAGAGTTTCCGTTTGAAATAGTCAACTGGTTGAGTTGTCAGGGAATCGAGAGAGAGAGAGAGAGAGTGTGTGTGTGTGTGTGTGTGTGTGTGTGTGTGTGTGTGTGTGTGTGAGTGAGCGTAGTGTGTGGTGTATGTGTATGGTGTGATGTGTGTGTGTGTGTGTGTGTGTGTGTGTGTGTGTGTGTGTGTGTGTGTGTGTGTGTGTGTGTGTGTGTGTGTGTAGCCGTATATATCACAATGAGTGAATCACGTTGATTTTGAACCTTCATGAAAAAACTAGCAACGAGGTAAGCATTCAGCAATTTAAATGTGAGGCATGCATACACTGGAAATTATCCAAATAAACACGAAATGCAATTATAAAAAGGTCAAATTTACTTCCCGTTGCAATGAAAACAAAAAATACAAATCATAAATATATCTCTGGCAATCTAACTCAGTCGGGTATTATTATTATACCTTTTTGTCATAACGCCAGAATTGTTAGAAAACAAATACACAAAATAACAAATAAAAAAAACATACCACACAACATCCAGCTAAAAAATTTCAGGCCCAGATTTTTTGTTTATTTCTTTACTTTTTTCCCAGTGAACTCCTTTGTTGACTCCAAGTTTGTGAGAATAATAGTATTTGTATGTAGGTTTTCTGTACGCCTGGGTTACTCGGTACTGTCTGTACCCTCCACATATACCACAGCATTAATTTTTTTTGATGAGCGTAGATTCATATTATTGTATGTATATTAGAGTAATCATGGGAGTAAGAACTGTAGTAGAATAAATGGACCCCTGCCGAAGGATAAGTCAGAAATAGAGAAATTTGAGTGCGTAGTGTGCAAAGGCGAGCTTGTGTTAGGTGATGATCCTGTGGCTGTGAATTTTGGAAATGAGTCTTTGGAGCTGGTGAACAAGTTTTGTTACCTGGGAGATACCATCTCTGCCGGTGGTGGGGCCGAGGCTGCCACTGTCGCTAGAATTAGGTGTGGCTCGGGGAAGTTCAGAGAACTGATGCCAATCCTGACCATGAAAAGAATGCCTCTCCCCCTGAAGGGAAAGGTGTATGCCTCA
Source organism: Paralithodes platypus (assembly GCA_032716605.1). NCBI lineage: Eukaryota > Metazoa > Arthropoda > Malacostraca > Decapoda > Lithodidae > Paralithodes > Paralithodes platypus. The sequence continues at coordinate 128,704,835 of CM064487.1, forward strand.
TGTGTTAGAAGTGCAATGACGTATGCCTCAGAAACATGGGCCGTTAAAGTAGAGGATGTCAACAGAATGGAGCGTAATGAGATGAGAATGGCGAGATGGATGTGTGGGGCCAGGCTACAGGATAGAATAACAAATGTTGAGCGGAGGAGACGTTTAGGTATAAAGAGTATTAGCGAGGTGATGCTACAAGTAGACTGGGATGGTATGGACATGTGGAGAGAATGAATGAACAAAATTGGGTGAAAAAATGCAGGTCTGTGATTGTGGAGGGAGCTGCACTAAGGGGTGGACCGAGGAAGACCTGGGATCGGACTATACGTGCCGATCTCAAATCCAAGAACTTGACAAGTGAAGCAGCCCTTAACAGGGTTGCCTGGAACGCCGCCATTAGGACAAGAGACTGAAACTGCACTTATGTGTGGAACACTCAGTCTTAACATTTTATGTATGTATGTATGTATGTATCGGATTGGGAATTATTAATGTAATTCGCTCGATTATTTAGTGACACTCTACTTATGTCCTTAGTTTTCAAGTTAATAGTGCACTCCTCGGTATACATATGCATATTGTACACTGGTAGCTACTCCGAAACCTCAGCTATATACAATTCGACTAGGCTATACCATAAAACGTGTATATTTAGCGCTCATCTTCATGATCATAACACCCTCATATCATGCTAACCGAGAGCAACCATCTGCAAAGTCCATGCAGACCACTATTGCTGCTACTACTACTGCTGCTTCACACATACTAGTACTATCAGATAATATATTATACAATACTTGCTTGTGGCTCTAAATCTGCGGTTGTCGCCCGTCCTCTGTCAGCCACCTTATCTCTCTTGTCCACACACACACACACACACACACACACACACACACACACACACACACACACACACACACACACACACACACACACACACACACACACACACACACACACACACACACACACACACACACACACACAGCCCGTAGCCTAGTAGGTAGAGCTCTCGTCTCACACACGAGGGGTCGGGGGTTCAATCCCCGGCCGGGCGGAGACAAATTGGGCTTGTCTCCTTTCATGTGTTAGCCTCAGTTCACCTAGCTGTAAATAGGTACCTGGAATAAGTGGACGACGTTGTGACGTCCCTTCTGGGGTTGGCAAAAATGGTACAAGGCGAGATGGGTATCATATGGTTCACCTAAGCTGATGGCTACCTAAGCCTTCGGGCGAGACGGTACCGTCTATAGTGAGAATGGTACCATACAGATCCACCCTAAGCCTTCGTTTCCGATGTCGCCAATTGGCTAAAATACAGACTACACACACATCCACAGCCATTCCAACAGTACATAAAACACTTAACATGCATTTCACGCAATACATTCCCAGTTAAGGAGGCGCGATAATAATGAGCTTAGCTCGCATTGCGTGGATTCCCCTTGACGAACAAGTAACTGAGTAACACACACATACACACACACACACACACACACACACACACACACACACACACACACACACACACAAACACACACACACACACACATACACACATAGGAAGCGAAGGAACGAGTATGTCAGAACTAGGAAACAGGAAGCAAGAAATTATGAAAAAAAAACATTGTGGAAAAATGTGTAAGTGATCCCAAATTGTTCTACAGGTATGTAAATAGCAAAATGAAGGTTAAGGACAAAATAATGAAGCTGAGGGAAGGAGACAATATTTATGAGGATGATGAGAAGATATGTGAAGTCATGAATAGTACATTACATTCAGTTTATGCTATGGATGAAATTTTTTTAAAACCCGAGATTATATACCAAAATGATGAAAAATTGGGGGATATTATCTTCCAACCAGAGGAACTACTAGAACTTATGAAGGGACTAGATGTGAGAAAATCTATGGGCCCAGACAATATAGCAGGATGGATTCTAAAAGAATGTGCTGAGGAATTGGTAAAACCTTTATATGAAATAATTAAATACTCTGTTGAAGTTGGAAAATTACCACTAGACTGGAAAAGGGCTAATGTAGTACCAATCTACAAGGTGGGAGTAGGGAGCAGCCGCTAAACTATAGACCAGTGTCACTGACAAGAGTTGTTTGTAAAATGAGTGAGAAGATTATTAAGAGAAGATGGATAAAGTACTTGGAAGAAAATAGTTAACTTACTGTAAGACAATTTGGATTCAGAGAGGGAAAATCATGTGTTACTAATCTGCTGAGCTTTTATGATAGGATGATAGATATACTACAAGAGAAAGAAGGATGGGCGGACTGTGTGTATCTTGATATAAAGAAGGCCTTTGACAGAGTTCCTCATAGTAGACTTAGATGGAAGTTGAAGAAGTTTGGAGGGCTTCAGGGTAATTTGTTGAAGTGGATGGAGGACTATCTCTCGGGAAGACAGATGAGAACCATGATAAGAGACAGCTTATCAACATGGAGGGATGTTACAAGCGGAGTTCCACAGGGATCAGTGTTGGGCCCAAATATGTTGCTGGTCTATATAAATGACATGCCAGAGGAAATGAATGCATACATGAATATGTCTGTTGACGATGCAAAAATTATGAAACATATAGTGGACGAAAACAGTTGTAGAGAGCTACAGAGTGATCTGGATGAGATAGGTCAGTGGAGCAAGATGTGGAAATTAGATTTTAACAAAGATAAATGTCATGTGATGGAAGGGGGTGTGAGTAAAAGAAGACCTCATTGGGAAAATAAACTAGGAGAATGCGTGATTAACCCCTCAGAGAAAGAAAAGGACTTGGGCATTATAATACAGGGAGATCTTTCACCCGAGAGCCATATTAACAAAATAGTGGGAGAAGCTTATGACCTGTTGAATAAAGTAAAAATAGCATTCAACTATTTGAATGAAGAGATGCTAGTAAATATAATATAATCAATGGTGAGACCTAAATTGGAATATGCGGCAGTGGTGTGGTCACCCCATTTAAAAAAAACATATAATTAAGTTGGAGAAAGTACAGAGAGCTGCAACGAAGATGATTCCAGAACTAAGAGAACTGACACATGAAGAGAGATTAGAGAGATTGAACTTGCCAACTCTAAGTGGGCGGGTGCCCATCCCCGAAAGGGGTTGAAATAGGGGAGCTATCCCCCCGCCAAAGGCGGCTTTCTAGGGCCATTCCTAGCTGATGCTGAGAGGATTAGGTTCTAGTCAATTGGTGATGGGCTGGTCTATCAGAGTGAGAACTGAGCAATCTCTGCCATACCCATAGCTTACTCTGACTGTTCCTTTTACTTCTATATTTTCTAGACCTCATGTGACGGCGTCTCTAACGTGGATTGACCTCCCAATCTACCAAGATTGGAAGCCAAAGTGTCACATTTTTCCTTTGCCCCTCAACTTTCTCTTCATAATTGCGGGCACAGGGCCCTGGGTGGGGCTTTGTTTCCCGGGCGTTTCCGCACCCTCCTCAGCTCCCCGCCATGGAGTGGCTTCGGTCACCCAGGCTTTATTGTGGTCGGCAGGGAGGGTTCTTTGGGGGCGCTAGGTTATGGCCTTGGCCTTGCCTGGGGCCTTGGGGCTGTTCGGCCAGGCAGCTTGGGGAACAACAACAACAACAACAACTCTAAGTGAAAGAAGAGAAAGAGGGGATATGATTATGATGTATAAATGTGTTAGGGGATTGGAAAGGATAGATAAGGAGGACTTTATCGAGGGAGATAAAAGGAGGACTAGAGGACATAGTTGCAAGTTAAAGAAAGGCAGATGTAAAAGGAGATGTGAGGAAATTCAGTTTTCCATATAGAAGTATTAATATGTGGAATCAGTTGGATGATGAAGTGGTGGGTGCGGGGAATATCCAAATTTTTAAAGCCAAATTAGATAACAGAATCTTGGGAAGCGGGACAATACGAGCTGAAAAACTCAATTCCTGTATACAACAATTAGGTGAGTACACACACACACACACACACACACACATCTCTCTCTTCCTACAGTTGGTTCTAGACTTCCTCATACTCCACCCTATATTTATATGGCTTCTTCTGTTCTGGAATAGTGTATAGATTATTATTATGCATAAGTAGACCAAAGTAAACATTAGGAAAAAGTCTTGCAGTAACTTTCAAACAACCCAAGTTTGTTTATGGTGAGGGTATGGAAACATCTCGACCCAATTGTACCACTTAACTGATTTTGTTAAGTGGTTAAGGGGGCTAGGAATCATCCTCCCCTTGTAAAATTATCCTACTCGTCGAGACAGAGTAAGGGGCGAGGGAACGTGAAAGTGGTCCCGGACCCTGAGAATTAGAACACTTGAATGTTGTTTCTGGTCGGGCTGTTTCGAATCGGCCACCCCCAGCAATGGAGTAAGTGCCCGAGTATATACATATTTACATATATACATACATACAATTTTTGTTTTTGTGACCCTGTACATCAATAAGTCAGCAAGCCAATCTGGCAGCAAGCTATATTTAGGCAACCGAGATAAAACAATATATAAACTAGTAGGTTATATCGAAACGTCAGAGACAATCTCTGATTCCAGATGTTATTTCCATATCTACCTCTTATTTTGCCAATTATAATCAATATTGTAAAAGAAGCACTCACCTATTACACACACTAGTCTCACTTGCGTTCTTATAATGCTTCTATTATTATCATACTTATAATAGTAATAATAACAATGATACTATTAATAATAATACAAATAATAATAATAATAACACCGGTAATAATAAAAATAATAATAACACCGGTAATAATAATAATAATAATAATAATAATAATAGTAGTAATACTAATTGTTATTATTTTCATTATTAATATATTAATATTTTTAATTTATATATTCGTCTTGAGTTTACGCCTTAGAACTCCATCAAACATAAATAAAGGATACCTCCAAGACAACCCACGCTTCCTCCGAAACTACAGGCTCGCTATCCTTAGACAGGAAAATATCGACACCTAAATGACACGAGAGCTCTTAAATTTGTCAAAGAGATGGCCGAAAGGTCTTAAAATCCACAAACTATTAGGGCCAAATGTCATAGAATGTCAAAACTAATAGAGCTAAACATGAGGGAGAAGGGGGCCCAGAAAAAGACCCTTAATGTACACCCCTTTACAGAAAGTGTCCCAAGTCTATGTCTAGGCAACTGTACCTGGAGTGCAAAAGAATCCAAGTCATTATTACAGTATCCAATCTCTATATTGCTTCTATAATATCTCCCTAATGTGAAATAACGGGTGACATAAGAGCTGACCATTCCTTGTGATACACCCATACTCACTCACTCTCCCACACACATACACTCACTGTCACTCTCTCATTCACCCACACACACAGTGTCAGTCTCTTACATACATAAACTGTGACACTGTCACTCTCACTCACAAACATACACACACTCACTCTCACTCTTTCACACACACACTCACTATCACTCTTTCACACACACACACACACACACTATCACTCTTTCACTCACGCACACACACTCACTCACTCTCACACTCACTCTCACTCACTCTCTCTCTCTCTCTCTCTCTCTCTCTCTCTCTCTCTCTCTATCTATCTATCTATCTCTCTCTCTCTGGGTGACTGGAAATTAGAATTGAAAAGGTTCAACACTAGTATTCGTGGAAACTTTTTCACATATAAGATCTGTTCTACCTAGAACAAAACTTCCCTCCGAAGTTGTAAATACTTCTTCAGTAGAGCAGTTCAAGAAGAGAATAGATAGTATTTTGCGCACACTGTGCAGAGTGTAGTGCACTAGACAGTCTCTCTCCTTTTTACTTCGAGTATATCCTCAGAATGGACCGAAGGGTATCTGAGATATTAACTATTCCTTGTAACTCCTTGTAATCCTCCAGAACTGTACTATTACATTTTCTTTACGTTATTTTTAGAACGCAGATGAAAACAGGAAATCCTCGGTTTAACAAAACCATATTTATATAATTTTGGTGTAAATATTCGAAGCAAATAATGTACAATGATTATAATTTTTATTCATCAAGATAATCAAGTTAACACTGAAGAAAACCATTTAAATAAAACACGCTGAACCCACACGTATGGAGCATTGTAGTAATAACGCAATTTAAAAACTAAATTTTCAATGCAATATGTATGACTTAGTGACAGTATGACATAATTGATATATAACAACGCGACACTCCGGGTACGCTGTAATCAAAGCTGCAGTATCCCATTGATCAGATTATAGATGTTCTTTAATTTGTTTTAAACCGGGGCAATAACTTTCACTGTGTCTGTAAATTAAAGTTTCTATAATATTTTCTTCATCTACCAACATAGTTCAGTTGACATCTGTAATATTTCGTAAATGTGACAAGCCGATGCTTACTGTGTAAAGACAATACATGTGGGTGATTATCTACTTTCTGTGAGAATTCTGTCTGTTTGTTCACGAACTACTCCATAACTTTTCAAGATGGAGAGCCGGCTAGAATTAGTGGGGTAGGTCTTACAAATTGTGTTATCTATCAAATGGCAGTGTTAACCTTACGAAAGATGCATGTTTACGTAACATGTGCGTAGAGTTTGTGTCTAAATTATTAAACATATAGCTAAACCATAGATATACATCATTAAGTGTGATTATCAAAGGAGTTAAAATAAATATTTTGAACACTGTCTCAAAGAACTACCATGAGCATATTCATTATACACACAGTATAATTTCACGTAACATTATATCATGAGATTAGACGAACCCTTTACACCCTTGCATACTTACGACATAAACATTAACATTAATGTGAGAAGAGAATTGCGTTGTATTATTTTAGTGTGTTTCCATATACAAATGTTGTGTGCAACAATGGAATTTTTAAAAATGTTGTTTTAAAATGTTTAAAACAGTCGAGCAAAATGAATTGTGTGTCATATGGAAACGATACCTCCGTAAAGGATTAGTTTCAAAAGGTACAATTCATAAACCCAGAGAGAGAGAGAGAGAGAAGAGCAAGAGCGACGATCGTGTGATACTTTCTTCATGTTTGGAATACGTGCGTAAGTAAGTGTATTTGACACACGTACAGTATGTGTAGGTGTGTCGGGTATGTATGGCTCACGCGTTAATGGTTGTGTAATGTGTGTGTGTGTGTCTGTGTGTGTGTGTCTGTGTCTGTGTGTGTGTGTGTGTGTGTGTGTGTGTGTGTGTGTGTGTGTGTGTGTGTGTGTGTGTGTGTGTCTGTGTGTGTGTGTGTGTGTGTGTGTGTGTGTGTGTGTGTGTGTATGGGTATGCTTCATTGGTTTGTATTTCCAGTTCTTTATGTGAGTATGTGTGTGTGCAAACGATTGTTGTTTGTGCATATACTGTATGTACCATTATTATTGCACGGAAATTTATTGATGTTTATTTAACCTACAAACTTATTTCGTAAGCAATACAATATATTCTTATCGGTAAACAAAACAAGGTTTACGAGTTATTGATTTAGAATAAGTGTTTCTGTCTCCTGGTGGTGTAATGGTTAAGGTGGCAAAAATATGTGTGTGATAACCCGGGTTCGAATCCCGGTGGATCATATATACTTTAATTAATTTCATTGGGGGTGTGGTGGTGAGATTAATAAAAATAATATTATCTGCAAATTCAGAGGTAGATCATTAATGCAAACAAAACTCTTAATAGGTGTTCTCTGAACTGCATAAATAATATGAAATATATATTGCATATTATGACAAAATGTTAGTTGATCTGTGGTATTCAGGAAGGTTACCAAAACGGTTACTTGCCCGAAAGCCCTCAAAAGTTATATGCAGTATATACAGTTAATGCATCGTTAATTAAATCATTAATATACCAAAGTAACATAGTTCCACTATTATGTAGCATAGTTATTATGATAAACGAAGTATCATAGCCAAAACAAATCACAAAATGAGAAGTAAACATTTCTGATACAACATTGTATTCGTCTGTAATTACTATTTATATGCAGTTACTTCATATTTAATTTTTGTTCTGTAGATTGCCTGTTTCTTCATAATTGTGTAACACGAGAAGTAGGCCAAAGCAATATATTGTTGTCTAAGCCAAACTTTGATCGTCTTGAGCAGGGACAGTAGTGGTCAATAATAACTGGACACTTTTTACTCATAAAATCAAAGAGGTGAGCATTAATTAGTGAATCACAGTCATATGAATTTTGTGACTCAAATAGTTTATCAAAATAGTTCGCCAGTGTATCGTATTTGTCCCTCCAGAATTTCTTGTCCACAACTGTACCTCAATCAAGATGTTACCCAATATGTACAACATATGGTAAACCATTGGGATACCTTGTAAACAAATGACCTAGAACATAAAACTGACATAACTCCAAACTACGTTGTTGGTGCATAATATATTACAATAATCAGAATAAAGACAAACGATACCTACGAAACTCTATGTGCTGTGTGTAAACAGTGTAATTTTCTTTATCAATATTTTTTTATTCAATCAATGATGTGAATTTATGCTATTTATGTCCACTGCAAGGCTGAAAACATCTAAAATATTAATTACGAGAAAATATATCAACAAATACTTTATTAATTTACAACTACTTAATTTTGATATTTTTCACACGCTGCAGATAAAAATGTATGCCATTTTTCCAATAAAGTAAATGGTTGAATCGAAAATAGGAAGAAATATACAAGAACCGTGCATTAAAAACATACACAAGTTATTAATACACAATAACACAATCAAAATTAGATGTCTTTCAACATATTCCCACCCCTTTTCTGTCCAACTCTCTAACCCAAGAGTTAATCAATTTTCTCAATCATTCTTTACTCAAAATGTAAATTCTGGAACTCTCTCCCTCAATCTATCTTTCCCTCATTATATGACAAAACACGGCTTCAAGTTCAGTGTGTCCAGACATTTAGATTCTAACATACCTTGAATTTGGATCCCTATCTCCCTTTCAACTTGGGGGGAGGGGAACACTTGTTACAGACAGCTTTGCCTTTTGTCTCCTCCGTACACATAGAAAATAAATAAATATATGTATATTATAGTTTTGTGTGGAGTGGTATAAATCTACAAGAAGAGGTAGGCCTAGTTTGGTGTGGAGCTAACATTTGACCGACGTAACCATCCATGGAGGGCGTGAGAGAAACTGAAGGGGGAGGCAGGTGGGCACGAGTACAGGCACCTTAGTAAACAGTGGCTGGACAGGTGGCCACATTTCCTGGTTTGGTTGTTATATACCAATATCAACATTGGATTATTTATATATGAATAAGATTAATTATATGAATCTGAGGTTTGAGAAAATATCTGTCTCGACCATATCTTAAAACTACACGTAAGTGCTGCCCTAAACCTTCATGAACGAAATAAGCAGAAATATATAGTGATCTTTCTGAAACTGAAATATATTTTGCCCTTGATCACAAATTTGCTCTCATTTATATTATCATCATTTGATATAGGTGTATGGAGGCATTTAGGTGTGGTTCTAAAATACGTGAGTAAGTGGTCACTTACATTGTGAAATACTAGTGGTAATCAACAATTCATGCTCTGAATGTCAATTTATTCATCTAGATATACGACGTCCTCAATACTTGCGAAATGGGGAAATGGGGTCTAAAATAGGTTATATAAAAGTAACATGTATCTTGAGGCTAGATGTGTTAGTGACGTCACAATGAAAAGTTGTCCAAAGTCTGTATTCTAAAGGCTCTTGAGGTTCAGAGGGTGAAGTGTAGAGTGATACATTAAGTAAGTGGAGAGTATATTAGGCAGACCAACTCCCTCACTCTCCATACTCCACTTCCTGCTCACCCCTAACACTGTCTAGGAAGCTGTTCGCATCACAGCCACAATGCTTCGTCTTGTTGTACTCTTGCAGGTAACCGACGTAAATTTGTAATTTCTATAAAAAAATTGTATTTGATGCACACTCAAATAATTGTTTAACCCCTTCTGTACCGGCCACGTCTTTTGCATCTTACTTTGGCTACTATTGGGCGATTTAATTCTGTTTCAAAAGGGCCTCCAGCAATTACCAGGCTTCGAACTATCTCACTTGACCCTTATTACTACCACAAATCCTTCTTAAACTACACAGAAGCATCTAAATATAGCAAGAATATAACAAAGACGTCACAGGTACAAAAGGGGTTAATTACTTTTTGACAGGTATTATGCATTAAGGTTTCGTTCAGGTAATCGAGTTTCATTAAATTGACATGTCCGCAAATAGCGGTATATGATGCATACTCGAGAGATTGTTATATTAATGGTGCCATGTGTTTTGTATTGTATGTACAGTATGTATGTATATATATATATACTCAGGCACATACCCCATTGCTGGAGGTGGCCGACTCGAGACAGAGCCCAAGCAGAAAGAACATTCATGGGTTCTAATTCTCAGGGTCCGGGACCACTTTTGCACTCCCTGGCCCCTTTCTCTGTCTCGATGAGTAGGAGAATTTTACAAGGGGAGGAGGATTCCTAGCCCCCTGCCCCTGTTTTGTATTGCATGAAGATAATAGTTATTTGTTATACATAATAGTTAATAGTTTAAATTAAATGCGACTACAGTATCAGTAAAATTATGGGCAGGTTATTTGGATCCCCTTCACCCTCATGTTTAACCCCATTAGTTTTGACATTTTAGGACATTCATCCCATTAGTTTGGCGATTATAAGATCTTTCATGCCATTTAAGTGTCAATGTTTTCATTGCGAACGATAGCGACCCTCCAATTTAGGAGCAACCGGCATTTGGCCGGGACATTTCCTATGGAGAAATGCACGGATTTATCTCGAAGGGGGATCTTGTGGATATTTTTAAAAGTTTGATGTATGTCAAGGGAGGGAACTAAACAAAGAATAGATAAATAAATATACTAACGAAGGAATAAAAATCTCCCCTTATATGTGTGTTGACAGGTGTATGTACTGTGCCTGGCCCTTGAAGGACCGCCGTACCAGGTGGTCAACTCAGCAGAGGTTAGTATGTGCAGCACAAATATTATCATTACTCAATATTACAAAGCATGGAATTGTTCGAGCTAAGAATATGGCATTACAGGGTAAGATCAGCAGACCAAGGCAGATGCTGTAAGCTTTATGTTGGGTCATATTGATTTAGCTAACCTAACGTAATCCAAGATCATTCATATACAGTATATAGAAAGGAATAAAAACACAACCGTTCAGCATTACAAAGTAGACAAAATAATACTCGGCTAAAGAGATAAAGAGATGTCGAAAAAGGAGAATTGCATACATTTACAAGCCAAAGTAATGTTTCATGTTCCCTTTAAATAATCCTGAAAGAAAGGAATATAGATCTATATTCGTTGTCAGTTATTTATAGTACCTTTTTTGATGGAGCCCTCCATCACTGTATATACAGTATATCAATAAAACTGAAAAAATTCTATATTTTTTTATAAAGTGTCGACTTTTTTCAAATCATGTGGTCACCAGATGTCAAGCATTTGCAAGCAATGGTATCTTAAGACTGCAAAACTGAATACCATTAACCAGTCTAAAAAATAATCATTGCAATATCTATTAGAACATAGGGCTATATTAGCCCTCTGTGTATATAGTAGAGATGGCAGTCTCAAGTAATGATATTTTTCATTATATACAATTATTAAAACAGAAAAAAGTAGCTTTATATATACTGTATATACAATGGAATAAAGTACGAGACCATTAATGTTAATATGACAAGATACTTACCTAAACTAAGATTACAATTTAACTAAGATATACAACTAAGCATATCGCCCAAAGCCACATACATACACTCACTCACTCACTCACTCACACACACACACACACACACACACAGCCACAGACACACATACACACAAACAAGTCTTCACTTTATAGGCACTAACTCTTGACTCCCCTCAGACATATGAGGAGCGTATCTACCCTGCCAGGAAGTGGGTGACAACATCGACTCTCTCTATCTCCTACGACGACGCCGGCAGTGACATGTTCCACAAACTCTTTGATTACATTGACGGTCAAAATAAGGAAGGTCCGTTTTATAGCCAGATTCAGATATCTGCATACAGTTCTGATATATAATTGTGTAGCCTAATTATGCTAAGAAATTGCCTGAATATTTGCAACCGCCTATTAATATTTGGTCATCTATCACCTTTAACTTAATATTGATTTTTGTTTCCACTGTTATTGTCCACAAACTGCCCTAATTGTGTGCCAATCCTTACACAGCTTAACATTATATTAGTATCTCATCAATAAGAGGGTGAACAGTGAAAATATACATCCTTTCAAATCTGTAGAAAGTGGTAAATAGATAAAAGGGTTTTCAAATATATTTGTTTTGAAAGTAGTCAATATCATAGTTGCTAACTACCTAATGTCAAATTTCCACCATTAGTTATGCATCCAGCAATATCAAATAAATCTTCGTTAGACAAATAAGCAGTCTTTAAATTCCACTTCTTTCAAGTATTGCTAATAAATAATGTTTACTTATGTTAGGAGAGAAACATACAACAGGATACGTTCAATTTGTGTCGGTTGACGGTGGATATAGGTGCGTGGAGAGGATTCATTCGTGGCCAACCCTTCAGGGACGTCTGGCAATAGATAGATAGATAGATGTTCAGGTAGGCCATGACTAATAAGCATAACTATAGACCATTAATCTTGGTTCTCAAGGCATAAAGATCGACATGACCTCCCCCGTGACGATTCTGATCCAGCCGGGTGAGGGCCCCAACTGTGAGAACACCTTCACCGAGAGTTTCTACGTCCCCGAGGTTCACCAGGCTGATCCCCCCGTACCCACCAACCCAGAGGTCTACATAGAGTCACGTTCGGAGCTCCATGTCTTCACCAGGTCTGTCTCTGTGTGGGTTTGGGGGGGAGGGGGGGGGGGGATTTGTGTATGTAATGGGATGTGAGAGAGAGAGAGAGAGAGAGAGAGAGAGAGAGAGAGAGAGAGAGAGAGAGAGAGAGAGAGAGAGAGAGATGAGGGTAATGAGGGTATCATCTACGTCGCTCTACGCTGTACTGACTCGAGTCTTACAATGTCCTTGATCAGATAAGGTGACCAGAACTGCACACCATATTCAAGGTGGGGCCTCACCATACTTTTGAACAGTGGCACTATTACGTTTTCATGTTTATATGTAAATTTTCGTTTAATAAAGCCCAATGCTATGTTTGCCTTATTTGCAGCTGCAATACATTGGTCGGAAGTTTTTAGGTTTTCAGATATTAGTACCCCTAGGTCTTTTACTACCGTTGCGGTTTTTATTTGTTTGCCATTCATTTCGTATTTGTATTTCATATTTCTGCTACCAACCTGCAGCACCTGACATTTATTGACATTGAAGGGCATCTGCCATTTTTTCGACCACTCTGATATCTTGTTTAAATCAGATTGCAACGCATTTCTATCCTCTTCGTTCAGGACTGTATTTCCTATTTTTGTATCGTCGGCGAATTTGGAAATGGTGTTGTTTACCCCTACATCAATATCGTTAATGTAAATGAGAAACAGGACCGGTCCAAGGACTGAACCCTGTGGAACTCCACTAGTGACAGGCTCCCACTCCGATTCCACTCCATTTATCACCACTCTCTGTCTTCTGTCTGTAAGCCAATTTTTTATCCAAGAATGAATTTCACCTTTGATACCTATCGAGAGAGAGAGAGAGAGAGAGAGAGAGAGAGAGAGAGAGAGAAAGAGAGAGAGAAAGAGAAAGAGAAAGAGAAAGAGAAAGAGAGAGAGAGAGAGAGAGAGAGAGTACATAATTTTAAGCTAATCACGTTCCTCAGGGGTGAAGCAATATACTATATGGATACTGGACATATTGATTGTAATAAAGATTATACTATCAATCATCATTGAGCACAAAGTTTCCAATGAAAGAGTGTAGCCATATTTGCTCATGTAATTACGATATATGCTATAACCAACTTTATATTTATATACAGTATGTATGAAAGAGACAAAAGGCAGAGATGCCTGTAATGACTGTCTCCCTCAAAGTTACACCAGTCATAGGATGAGGGAAAAATAGTTTGAGGGAGAGAATTCCAGAGTTTACTTGTAGAGTAGACTTTACTTGTTTACCTGTTTTACTCGAAAGACTGGGACAATCGATTCACTGTTGGGTTTTCAAGTTCGACAGAATAGGGGTGGAATTTATTGAAAGGTGGGTGTCACCCACTCTCCGTAAGGGAGGAAGTTTACGCTGAGAGAGCCCTATAGCCCACTAATGTTTGAAATGGCGGTAGAAGAGTGAAGAGAGCATTGTGGTGTGTAGTGAGAGATTGTAGGGAATTAGTTAGAGAAGGTCAGTTGATGAAACAAAATTATTTTGACTCTACCCTTTCGAGAAGTGCAGTATAGGTGGAATCACCCCACACATGTGAACAATACTCGATATATGGGCACACTTTTCTCCTGTACAGAACATGAAACTGCGTGGGGGTAAAGAGCCCATGGAGACTGTTTAGCACACCTAAACTTTGAGAAGTTGCTTGAACAAGAGAGGTGATGTGGTCTTTCCAAGAAAAATCAGAAGAAAACGACATGCAAAGAATAGTAAGAGCAGATGAAGGGTATATTGTATGTGTGTTTGTTGAATCGGAAATAGTTGATAGATCAGAAAATAGCTGTGGTATGGCCTCGTCACATGAATTTTAGAGTGATTGAATGTGGGGACATTGTAGAAATCTAGTTGATTAGTGCAACGTAGAGTCATCAGCATACGAATGGATAGGACTAGAGGTACAGCTGAGAAGATAATTTATATATATATATATGAAATACAACTGTAGATAGGACAAAATCCTGAGAAACACCGGAGTTAATGGCTTGAAGTGAGCGAGGGCCATCCACAACCTTAGCTATGGAATGGCCAGAACCGAGAGTAGAGATAAAGGCACAGATAACGGGGTAGAAGCCGAGGGATGGTAGGCAATTCGTGATTTGTGCCAGACTTTATCGAAGGCTTTCAATACAATCGAAAAGGTCTCACCGAAGTCTTGAAAGGAGGATGACCAAGAGTTAGTAAGGTTAGGAAAGATATCACCAGTAGAGAGCCCCTCATGGAAACCATACTGGCGTTATAATGGTAATATTAATGCGTAAGAAATTTGAATTAAGAATAGATTGATTTTTTTTTAGAGATACAAGAAATTAAAGCAATTGGACGATAGTTGGAGGGTTGAGAGCGGTCACCCTTCCTTTGGGACAGGTTGAATGAGAGCAAGGTTCCAGCAAGAAGGGAAGATGTTAGAGGAAAGACAGAAAGAAGAATTTGCCTATAGTGTGATGTACCTCCCCTCTTTCGCCGGGGGAGTGCTGGAGCGACCTTGGTAACCCTGGTCTCTGGGTCTTCTCCTGGGTGACCTGGATGTGTGTGAGTTTGTGTTTTTTATCAGTGTTTATTTTTTGTTTTATGTTGTTTTTGTGTTTTCCCTGTTCTTGCTCTGTCTTGAGTCGGCTACCCCCAAAATGGGGATTGGGCCCGAGCATATAGATAGATAGATAGATAGATAGATAGATAGATAGATAGACCTCCCCTCTTTCAATTGTAAGCAACACTATTTTGTTTTTTTGTATATGCAACTTTACTATTTGGGGAATTAATATGTATACAGTATATTACACACTCACTCGAATGCCTAAATTCCCTCAGGAGGTTTCACGGTCGTCCTAATGACATTGATTGGATCGAGAACGCTGCCATCTTAGCGGACGACCTTCTGGCTGCTGGGGAAGTAGGGGTCAAATTTGAGACCTACTACACCGCTGGGTATGACTCCCCATATGCCATCCTCAACCGCACGAACGAGGTGTGGTTCATGCAGGAATAAATTATAGGGTAATATTTATTTTATAATGCTTGGTTCAGAACGATGCCTTTAAAGGCTTTTTGGAATCGACTATGTGACTGAATTCCAAATAGTTATAATATAATATGCAGAATATATATCTTATACAAATGGCTATGTGTTGTATTACTTCATTTAAATATATATAACTATATACCTACTTGATATGACACCTCCTATATTGTTTTGAAATTATGCTACCATTAGTCAATATTATGACAAGCAAAAACCGAAAATGTATGAATTCCCAGCTCTACAAACTACAAAAGATCATTCCAAGGTAGGAATAATGTTGTGCTGATGCTCAATTTATATTCTACCATCGGAAACTTATGAGCTGCCTTGGGTGCTCAATTATTAGGTTATTGTTTGTGAGTATTCTTGTCCGTGTGTATGCGGACACAGACACGTGTGTGTGTGTGTCTGAGAGAGAGAGTTAAAAAGAGTTACCAAGATACTAAGAGCACACAGACCTTGCGGTCCCTACTAGGTGGTCCGGCTTTAATACTAATAGAGAGGGACAGTTTATAGTAAAAACAATAGGACAGCAAAGTAGAAGGCTCTATGGGTCAGGAAATGCCCACAAGGAAAGTGTTTATAGAGTATAGAGAGACTAGTTTGAAAGGGAAAGTTCCCTTACCTACTGATTAATTCATATTTATCCAATCTCCATCAATTGATCGTCCAGTCACTTCTTAAACTTATTAATTGAATGACTGTCAACCACCTTAGTAAACTATTCCACTCTTTAATCACATTGCATGTGAAGAAATGTTGTGCCACATCAAGGCATGCCTTCATTCTAATGAGCAAGAGAGAGAGAGTAAGAGTGAGTGAGTGTGACTGTGGCGTTTTTTCTACGTGGATGAGGGAGACAAAAGGCAAACTGACTGAGACGAATGCCTCCCCCAAAGTTGAAATAGTGACAGAGCCAAAAGCACGGAACTTTCGCGGCATAATGCTTGGACACACGGAGTTTGCAGCAATTTAAGTCATAGGCTGAGAGAAAGATGGATTCAGGGAGAGAGTTCCAGAGCTCAGATGTTGAATAAAAGAAAGATTCGGAATATCATTTCACTCATGGGTTGGAGAGTTGCATAGTAGGGGTGGGATTGTGTTGCAAGATGGCTGCTACGTGCTCTATCTAGAGGAGGGGGTATACATTGAAAGACCTCTGAGGAATACTGATTATTGTAATAGCGGTAGAACAGCGAGAGATATGCAATATTGCGGCAAAAAGAGAGATTACAGAGAATCGGTGAGTGGACGTGAGCTAATGGCACGAAAGGCTGTTTTGCTGCTTTGTCTAGAAGTACTATGTGAGAGGGTCCTCCCCACATATACGAACAATACTCAATACATGGAAGCAGAGCAAGACGCTGTGCAAGGGGTAAACAAAAACCCGGAGGTGGCTGAACACACCCAGCTTCTGGGTTACTGCTTTAGCAAGAGTGGTAATATGGTCTTTCCAAGATAAATCAGAAGAAAAAGAGACACCTAGAATTTTGAGAGAAGATGAAAGGTTGATTTGTGTATTGTTGAATTATAAGGGATAGGCCTGTGGGATCTCTGGACAGGTAAATAAATACAGAAATTGGGTTTTGGAAGCATTGAAAGTAACAAGATTTTCTCTGCCCCAATTGAAAATGGTTGACAGATCAGAAGATAAGTGTGCTATAGCTTTATCACACAAGTTTTTGGGTGATTGCATGATGGGGCATTCTTAAAAACTAGTTAAATACTGTAAGGTAGAGTCATCAGCATATGAATGGATAGGACTAGAGGTACAGTTGAGAAGATCATTAATGAATATTAGAAAGAGAACTGGAGATAGGACAGAACCCTAAGGAACACTGGAGTTGATAGGTTGAGGAAATGAACGATGGCCATTACTGAAGCTATTAAACAGCCAGAAAGGAAGTTAGAGATAAAGGCACAGGCGGAGGGATATAAATTGAAGGAAGGTAATTTAAAAATTAGAGATTTGTGCCAGACTCGATCGAAGGCCTTCAATATGTCTAGCACAATAGAAAAGGTCTCATCAAAGTCCCGCAGGGAAGATGACCAAGAGTTAGTAATATATGAAAGAATATCACCAGTAGAGCTGGGTCTTATTAAGGAAGCCATACTGGCGATGTGAAAGCAGATTATGAGAGGAGAAATGATTAAGACATTATAAAGGAAGAAGAGTTTCAAAAACTTTGGAGATGCAAGAAATGAGAGCAATTGGACGATAATTGGAGGGTTGTGAGCGGTCACCCTTTTTTGGAACAGGTTGAATGAGATTAAACTTCCAGGAAGAAGGGAAGACGTTAGAGGAGAGACAGACACGGAAGAGTTTGCCTAGGCAGGGAGTCAGCACGGAAGCAAGGTTTTTTAGTACAATAGGAGAAACACCATCCAGTCTGTACGTCTTCTTAGTATTAAGCCCAAAGATGGCAGAAAGTACATCTTTAGAAGATATTAGGATATTAGTCACTAACAGAAGAGAGGGGGTGGAGAGGGAGGAATAGCATCGGAATCGAAGGTTTTAGCAAAAGCTTGAGCGAAGAATTCAGCTGTGTCTGAGGAAGAAGCGACGGTAGTGTCATCAGAATGGAAAAAGGACTGAAAGATAAGAAAAAACAGAGGTTTTTGGATAGATGCCAGAAAGCTTGGGAAGAGCTAGAGTTGGATAGTTTAGTGCATTTCATATTCTTCAAAAAGTGCTTGGTGAGTCTAAGAACAGATTTGGCATGATTCTGGGCAGAAACATAGGAAGCATGAGATTCTTGAGTTTGAAGGTGACAGTACCGTTTGAATGCTTCCTCCATATTGCAGACAGCAGTAGAAGTGCGAGTAAACCAAACATTGTTGCATTAGTCTGAGAGGAAGAAAATGGAATGCATACCTCCATGGCCGAGAGGATTACCTCGGTTATGCGTTCAGAACTCTCCGAGCGTCCCCGGCCACGGAAGCATAAATAATTCTATGGGAAATCAAAGAAGTACTGCCGAAGAGCCTCCCTGTCTGCAGCGCCAAAATGCCACAATCACTGCCGGCTGAGAGGATTGGGTGGTCGTACTGGAGAGATAGGACAGGTGACAGAGATAAGTTTAGGGTCGGAGGAACCCAAAGGAAGAAAAGATCAACAGAAGGGTTAGAAGTTAGAAACAAGTAAAAAATGTTGGGCCGATCTCCGAAGTGATCCGAGATACAGGTGGGTTGCTGAACCAGTTGTCTAGGTAATTTAGGATAGAGAATATGTAGGCTTGCTAACCAGGTTGGTCAGTGGATTGAGAGGAGAGCCATTGGCAGTGGTGAACGTTGAAATCTTCTAAGATGTAGATTTCTGCGAAAGGAGATATGGATAGGATGTGTTCCACTTTAGAGTTTAGATAGTCAAAGAATTTGAGTAAGTCAAGAGAGTTAGGGCCAAGATAGACAGCACAGAAATATTTAGTATGAGGGTGACAGGATAGTTTCAGTCATACAGATGAGAATTCAGAGGAGTTGAAGTCGGGAACACGTGAGTAAGTGAGTTTGTTGTGTACGTATGCACAACATCTGCCTTTGGCTTTAAAGCTAGGACAGAGAAAGTAGGAGGATACAGAGAAGGGGCTGCTGGCAGTTGCTTCAGAGACTTGGGTTTCAGCGAGGAAAAGAAGATCAGATATGTGGGAGGAGAGGTGGTGTTCAAAAGAGGGAAACATTTGTGGTGTGCTTGTTTAATGTAGTGAAGTAGATAGCAGGAGGAAGTGTTTGTGACCGCTAGCTGGATCACTCTGTTTAGGTAAGTCACAAACAAAATCAGTAAGCGAAGCCAGTAAAATGAAACAGGAGTTCCAGTAATTCCATATCAAATACCTATAGGCCTCCCCTGGGTATTGTCCTCCTCGATTGGCGCCTAGAATCTCCCCATTTCAGTGAGTGAGTGAGTGAGTGAGTGAGTACAAAGGAGTACAAAGGAAATCAAGCAACAACAGTCCAGTGACCCTTCTAGGTTGCTTGTCCTCCAAAACACTGAGGATCAAGTGTCCAAACAGTGGTTTAGAGTGGGTAAGGGAACATTGGAAAGGGAACTACTGCCCTGCCACTAACGTGGCAGGACTAGGAAGTTAGTAGGGGACATATGGGTTAGTAACTGAGGGGAGGATAAAGTTATTCATTTACAAACGCAGTCAGTCGCGGGTTTGATGCGAGATATTTGTCTAGGCGGAATTTAAATGAATCAACGGTGCTGCAGTCTATAACGTGAGTGAGTGAGTGTGTGTGTGTGTGTGTGTGTGTGTGTGCGAGTGCGGTGTGTGTGTGTGTGTGTGTGTGTGTCTGTTGGTGTGTGTGCGTGTGTGTGTGCGTGTGTGTGTGTGTGTGTGTGGGTGTGTGTGTGTGTTGTGTGTGTGTGTGTGCCTGTGTGTGTGTGTGTGTGTGTCGTGTGTGTGTGTGTGGTGTGTGTGTGGTGTGTGTCCGTGGTGTGTGTGTGCGTGTTGTCTGGTGTGCGTGTGTTGTGTGTGTGTGGTGTGTGTGTGCGTGTGTGTGTGTGTGTGTGTGTGTGTGTGTGTGTGTGTGTGTGTGTGTGTGTGTGTGTGTGTGTGTGTGTGTAGCCCTATATATCACCATGAGTGAATCACGTTAATTTTGAACTATCATGGAAGAAACTAGCATTGAGGTAAGCATACCTCAGCAGCATTTTGAAATTGAAGCATGCATCCACTGGAAATTACCCAAATATACACACAATGCAGTTATTAAAATGTCAAATTTGCCTCCTGTTGCAATGGAAAAATATACAAAAATAGAAATATAATACAAATCATAAACAAAATCTCTAGCAACCTAACTCAGTCGGATATTATCATTTTGTTCTTCATTACGCCAGAATTGTTAAAACAACAACACACAAGATAAATATTAAAAAAAAAAAAAAAAAAAAACACATACCACACAACATCCAGCTAACATTTTTCAGGCCCAGACAAAAACTTTATTTCTTTACTTTTTTCCAGTGAACTCCTTTGTTGACTCCAAGTTTGTGAGAATAATAGTATTTGTATGTAGGTTTTCTGTACGCCTGGCTTACTCGGTAGTCTCTGTACCCTCCACATATACCACAGCATTCATTGTTTTTGAAGAGCGTAGATTCATATTATTGTAATAGTATATTAGAGTAATTATCGGATTGGGAATTGTTAATGTAATTCGCTCAATTATTTACCGACACTCGGTTTTAGTACTTAGTTTTCAGATAAATAGTACACTCCTCGGTATACATATGTATATTGTAAACTGGTAGATACTCTGAAACCATAAGATATATAAATTTCAACTATACTACAAAACGCGTATATATAGCGCTCTTATTCACCACCCTCATATCATGCTAACCGAGATCAACCATCTGCAAATTCCAAGCAAACCACCACCACCATTACTACTACTACTACTACTAGTATCAGAGAATGTATCATATAATACTTGTTTGTGGCTCTAAATCTGCCGGTGTCGCCTGTCCTAAACCAGTTTGGACACTTGACCATCAGTGTTTTGGATGGCAAGCAGCCTTGGGAGGTCGCCTGACCTGTTGTTGCTTGATTTCCTTTGTATTCCTTTGTACTCTTGTACAGTTGGCTCTAGAATTCCTCATACTCCACCCTATATCTATAGGGCTCCTTTTGTCCTGGATTATTGTTTAGATTAATATTATGCACAAGTAGACCAAAACAAAAATGAGGAAAAAGCTCTTGCAGTAACTTTCAAACAACGCACGGTTTGTATATGGTGAGGGTATGGAAACTTCTCGAGCCAATTGTACCACTAAACCTTTTTGTTAAGTGATTAAGGGGGCTAGGAATCCTCCTCCCCTTGTAAAATTATGCTACTTATCGAAACAGAGTAAGGGGCGAGGGAATGCGAAAGTGGTCCCGGACCCTGAGCATTAGAACCCTTGAATGTTGTTTCTGGTCGGGCTGTTTTGAATCGTCCACCCCCAGCAATGGAGTAAGTGCCCGAGTATATATATATATTTACATATAGAAATACATACAACTTTTTGTGTGTGACCCTGTACATCACTAAGTCAGCAAGCCAAGCTGGCAGCAAGCTATATTTATGCAACCGAGATCAAATAGTAGGTTATATCGAAACGTCAGAGACAATCTCCGGATGTTATTTCCATATCTACCTCTTATTTTGCCAATTATAATTAATATTGTAAAAGAAGCACTCACCTATTACACACACTAGTCTCACTTGCGTTCTTATATAGCTGCTATTATTATCATACTTATAATAGTAATAATAACAATAACAATAATAATAATAATAATAATAATAATTGTTATTATTTTCATTATTAATATATTAATATTTTTAATTATTTATATATTCTTCTTGAGTTTACGCCTTAGAACTCCATCAAGCATAAATAAAGGATACCTCCAAGACAGCCCACACTTCTTCCGAAACTACAGGGTCGCTATACCTCGACAGGAAAAGTTAATATCGACACCTAAATTACACGAGAGCTCTTAAATTTGTCAAAGAGATGGCCGAAAGGTCTTAAAATCGACAAACTAATAGGGGCAAATGTCATAAAATGTCAAAACTAATAGAGCTAAACATGAGGGAGAAGGGGGCCCAGAAAAAGACCCTGAATGTACACCCCTTTACATAAATTGTCCCAGGTCTATGTCTAGGCAACTGTACCTGGAGTGCAAAAGAATCCAAGTCATTAATACAGTATCCAATCTCTATATTATAAATCATAAGATGACGGTAAAGCAAGTGGTTGAATCGAAAATAGGAAGAAATATACAAAAAACATGCATTAAACACATAAAAAGGTTATACATGCATAATAACACAATCACAATCAATATTCTGGACATGAGAGGCACTCAATTCCTGGCAGCAGCCTCCACGAATCAGGACCACCCACTAAACTACATGGCAACACACCCACAGACACTAAGAAATATCAAAACAACACCCAGCACACGGTATCACACACAATTACTGTCCTCTCTCCCTCCCTGCCCAGCCCGAACCAACTTCCAGAAGCACATATCATACTCATATCTCTCACCGATCCATCCACTCACTCACAGACAACACGCAGCTGCATGCACGACCTCCCGAAATCCATCCTTCCGAATCCTCCCTTCCTCGCGAGGACAGAGTCCACCTGGCCAGGCTGAGATGCGGACACCATCCAGCTCTCCTGAGCTATCAGAAGAGACTGGATGACTCCGTCGTCGACACCTGCCCGGGATGTAACACAGCACCCCATACCATTAAACACATCATAGAAGACTGCATTTCACACAACCACATACGCCAACAACACAATCTACACTCAATGAGAGCTCTGTGGGAAAGCCCGATCGTGGCCATGGCCTTCCTCAGGGACTCGGGGCTGTTCAGCCAGGCAGTTTAGGGAACAACAACAACAACACAATCACAATTAGATGCCTTTCAACACATGCCCACCCCTTTTCTGTCCAACTCTCTAACCCAAGAGTGGACGGATTTTCTCAATCATTCGTTACTCAACAAGTAAACTCTAGAACCCTCTCCCTCAAGCTATCTTTCCCTCAGTCTATGATTTAAAACGGCTTCAACCTCAGTGTGTCCAAACATTTCGATTCTAACGTGCCTTGAATTTGGATCCCAACCACTCTTTCAACTTGGGAGGGAGGGGAACAGATGTTACAGACAGCTTTGCCTTTTGTCTCCTTCACACACATAGACAATAACTATATAAATATATAGTATTCCTTGGCATGTCGGAGATATTGTGTGGAGTGATGTAAATCTA
Organism: Paralithodes platypus; assembly: GCA_032716605.1. Lineage (NCBI taxonomy): Eukaryota > Metazoa > Arthropoda > Malacostraca > Decapoda > Lithodidae > Paralithodes > Paralithodes platypus. The sequence continues at coordinate 128,728,516 of CM064487.1, forward strand.
CAAGAAGAGATAGTTTGGTGTGGAGCTGCCATTTGACTAACGTAACCATCCATGGAGGGCGTGAGAGAAACTGAAGGGGGAGGCAGGTGGGAGCACGTACAGACACTTTAGTAAACAGTGGCTAGACAGGCGAGCGCATTTCATGGTTTGGTCGTTATATACCAATATCAACATGTTTTTTTATATGAATAAGATTAGTTAGATGAATCTGAGGTTTGAGAAAATTACTGTAACCCCCATATTTTAAAACTACACGTAAGTGCTGCCCTAAACATTCATGAACGAAATAAGTAGAAATATACGGTGATTTTTCTGAAACGGAATAATATTTCTCCCTTTATTTATATTCAACAAATGTATTCACTCAGGTTTTTATTAATTCTTTCTTTTCAATATAGGATTAGGGAGGCACATAAGTGTAGTTCTAAAATCCACGCGTAAATGTCCACTTAAGTTACGAAATGCTCATAGTTATCCACAATTCATGATCTGAATGTCAATTTATTCATCTAGATATACGACGTCCTCAATACTTGTGAAATGAGATTATGGGCTCTAATATAGATTATTCAAAAGTTACATCTATCTTGAGGCTAGATGTTTTAATGGCGTCACAATGAAAAGTTGTCCAACGTCTGTATTCTAAAGGTCCTCGAGTTTCAGAGGGTGAAGCATCGAGTGATACATTAAGTAAGTGGAGAGTATATTAGGCAGACCAACTCCCTCACTTTCCATACTCCACTTCCTGCTCTCCCCCTAACACTGCCTAGGAAGCTGTTCGCATCACAGCCACAATGCTTCGTCTTGTTGTACTCTTGCAGGTAATTGACTTTCATTTATTTGTCATTTATATAAAAATTGGTATTAGATGCACACTCAAATAATTGTTTCATTACATTTTGACAGGTATTATGTATCAAAGTTTCGTGTTGTTCTACTCGTACAGGTAACCGAGTTTCATTAAACTGACATGTCTGCAAATATTGGTAATTGATGCATACCTAAGTAATTATTATATTAATATTGTTAGGTGTTTTGTATTGTATGAACATAGGTAATTTGATATATACATTTGCTACTATTTTGAATTAAGTGCGACTACAGTAACAGTCAAATTATGGGCAGGTTAGCTGGATCTCCTCCTAATGTTAAACCCCATAAGTTTAGGAAATTTAGGGCATTCGTCCCATTAGTTTGGCGAATATAAGATCATTCATGCCAATTAAGGTGTCAATTGTTTGTCATGGTGAACAATAGAGAGCCTGCAATTTAGGAGCAACCTGCCTTTGGCCGGGGCATTTCCTATGAACTAATGCACGAATTTATTTCGAAGGGGGATGTTTTGGGTATTTTTTAAAGTTTGATGGATGTCAAAGGAGTGAAATAAGACAATACTAAGTAAATATAATTATATACTAACGAATTAATAATAATCTTCCCTTATATGTATCTTAACAGGTGTATGTACTGTGCCTGGCTATTGAAGAAGCGCCGTACCAGGTGGTCAACTCAGCAGAGGTTAGTATGAACAGCACCAATATTATCATTACTCAATATTACAAAGCACGGAATTGTTCGAGCTAATAATATGGCAGAATATATATATTTTATATAAAGTTTTCAGCACATACAAGATTATATCGAATGTAATCTTTGAATCTATAAAGATCAGATCTGAATCATTTGGGCTATAGTAAAGCATTGTATTGTCTCGTTGCTATCGGGTAAAACTGATTTAGCTAACCTTACGTAATTCAAGATAATTTATACATATATTATTAATATATATTATATAATATAAGTAGTATAACGAGAGGAGGAGAGAGAAGGAGGGGAAAGATAGAGAGAGAGTGAGAGAAAGAGAGAGAGAGAAGAAAAACACAGCCGTTCTGCATTACAAAGTAGACAATATCACTCGACTTTAGACGTTGCATAAAGCGATGTCGAAAAAGGAAAATGACATACATTTACAGCCAACGTCAGGTTTCATGTTCCCTTAATACAGCCTGGAAGTAAGGAATATGGATCTATATTCGTTGTCAGTTATTAATTGTATTTTTTTTTGGATGGAGCCCTCCATCACTGTATATATATCCATAAAACTGAAAACATTGCCTATTCTTTTATAAAGTGTCGACTTTTGTTTGTGTGGTCAACAGATGAAACACATTTGCAAGCAATGGTGGCTTAGGACTACAAAATAAATACCATCAACCAGTTTAACAATATTCATTGCAATATTTACTATAAAAAAAAAATAGGGCTATATTAACACTCTGTGTATATAGTAGAAATGGCAGTTTTAAATAATGTAATAATATTGTTCATTATATAAAATTACTAAAAACAGGAAAAAAACATACTAAATAAATAAATACAATTAAATAAAGTACGAGACTGTTTATGTAAATATGCCAAAATACTTACCTAAACAGTCCAACTAAGATATGAAACTAAGCATATCGTCCACAGCCACATACACAAACGCCCACAGCTACACACACACACACACACAGACACATACACACACACCTCTTCAGTTTATAGACAATAACTCTTGACTCCCCCCAGACATATGAGGAGCGTATCTACCCTGCCAGGAAGTGGGTGACAACATCGACTCTCTCTATCTCCCACGAAGAAGCCGGCAGTGACATGTTCCAAAAACTCTTTGTATACATCGACGGTAACAATAAGGAAGGTTAGTTTTATAGCCAGGTTCAGATACTTTCATACAGTTCTGATATAGAATAGTGTAGCCTAATCATGCTAAGAAATTGCCTTAATATTTGCAAGCGCCTATTCATAATGGGTCATCTATCACTTTTAACTTAATATTGATTTTTGTTTCCACTGTTATTGTCCACAAACTGCTCTAATTCTGTACCAATCCTTACACAGCTTAACATTATATTAGACGTCTGGCAATAGATAGATAGATAGATGTTCAGGTAGGCCATGACTAATAAGCATAACTATGGACCATTAATCTCGGTTCTCAAGGCATAAAGATCGATATGACC